>JAJLRP010000022.1:0-162340 GCA_030567085.1 Hermanozyma ubatubensis | reverse complement strand
CCGAGGCTGGCAAGCCCTGGATCTCTTTGCCCAAGGGTAAGGGTATCAAGTTGTCCATCACCGAGGAGCGTGACAGAAGAAGAGCGCAGAGCGGTTTGTAAAATAGGAAAATAGCCACTGTGCTGGAATAAAGAGACCAGGAGGTATAATGTAGGAGGGGCCGAAGGGGAGTAATTGTACGCTGCTTCCTGGCATTCTGGGTACGTCCACCGAGGACCCAGTTGCTAATTGAAGCAGGGCAGAATTTGAAGTCTGGTTTATTTGCATTTAGGGAATATCCACCGAGGCGTCTCCGTTTCTGGTTGAAGCTGTGCACTTCGAGCAAGGCCGTAAGGTAGGTGGTGTTCCCGGATTCCGTACCAAGAAATATCCCGATGCTCTGCGTTTACTAGCATGTCTAAAATACCTGTCGCTTTCGGGAAATCGCCTTGTTTTATCCATCCTCTGTGATTCGTTATCAAGATTGCCCTCGCAGCTGCCCTCTCTCCAGTAGTGCGCACTGCATGACTAAATAGTGGCTAAGTGACCTCCATCCAGATCTCCAGCGTTCGTCGATCAGAGAATCTCAGCATTTTCCCAGTCGAAAATCACCAGCCCCGCAATCGCAAACCCGACATCCGCGGCGTGATAACTCTCAATTGTCGACGCTTCATCACCAAACCTCCCGACACCCAGATAAGCACGTGGGGTTTCTGCACACGATCTCCTCAATTGGCGGCCCAGGCTCGTCTTTCCCATCATTCTACGGTCGCTAGCTTCGCCCGGCAGACTCTGCAAATTCCCGCTGGCCAGATTCAGATCCCACAGCTTCAATATGACCTCACGATACAGAGTAGAATACGCTCTCAAGTCGCACCGCCGTGACGAGTTCATCGAGTGGATCAAGGCCCTTCTTGCCGTTCCGTTTGTGCTCCATGCCGACATCGAGAACCAGGACACCCCCGGCAAGAACTTCTCGGCCGAAGATGTCATGCACCACGAAATGAGCGTCGAATCTGACTGCCGTGAACGCTACAGTGAGGTTTTCAAGGACGTTGGCAAGTTGATTGACAACACCATATTGTTGGACAGCAGGCACCTGGCCGTGGACCCGGAGTATCGGCTGATGTCGAGGCTACGGCAGTTGGTGCCCGGCGTGGGCAAATTCTACACGTCGCTCCCATTGAACGAGGCGTTTCTCATTGAGGACAAGAAGCGCCTGATTTCGAGAAGAAGAATGGTGAGCCCGTCGTTCAACGACGTGCGCCGAATCCTCAACACCGCCCAGGTGCTTGCGCTCACCAGAGAAGATTCGCATCTCAAACTCATAACCTTTGACGGAGACGTGACGCTCTACGAGGATGGCAAGTCGCTTCTTGAAGACCTGCCCTTGGTGCAGTGCATCTTGGGGCTTTTGAGCCACGATGTGTTCGTCGCTGTGGTGACAGCTGCCGGGTACCCGGACCAGAACGGAGCAGAAGAGTATCGTAAACGGTTGCCCGGGCTTATTGCGGCCCTCTCCAACTCAGACACGTTGACCGACTACCAGAAGGAGAACTTCTTGGTCATGGGCGGTGAGTCCAACTACCTATTCCGCTACCTGGTGGCCAAAAAGGGCCTCACCTTCATTCCCGGGCAGGAGTGGTACCTCCCGATCATGCGCCAGTGGGACCAAAGCACCATCACCAGCATCATGGACGTGTGTTTTGAGCACGTGACGCACTTGCGCCAGAAGTTGCGTCT
Organism: Hermanozyma ubatubensis; assembly: GCA_030567085.1. Taxonomy (NCBI): domain Eukaryota; kingdom Fungi; phylum Ascomycota; class Pichiomycetes; order Serinales; family Metschnikowiaceae; genus Hermanozyma; species Hermanozyma ubatubensis. The sequence continues at coordinate 160,618 of JAJLRP010000022.1, read as the reverse complement.
AGGCGATGACTCCCACACCACCGTGATCCGCAAGGAGCGCTCGCTTGGAATAATCCCGCGTCCGGGCTTCCGGATTCCGCGTGAAACGCTTGAGGAAATTGTGTTGCTGTTGCTGAACAAGGTGACCCAGCTTCTTGAGATCCACGCCGCACTGAATGTGAGGGTGTGTGCCTTCAACGGCGGGGCCGACGTTTGGGTGGACATTGGCGACAAGTCGTTGGGGGTCCTGGCGCTCCAGCTGTACTTGTGCCATCTCGAGCAGCCCAACGGCGTTTGCCCGATTAGGAAGAGCGAAACCCTTCACATTGGCGACCAGTTTGCGTCGGTTGGCGCCAACGACTTCAAGGCACGGCTTGCGGCTTGCACCGCATGGATAGCAAGTCCAAGAGAGACGAAGGAGATTTTGGACGAGCTCCTTGCAAACATGGGTGAGAAGGCCAAGGGCGGCTCCTACATCAACCGACCCGGAGATTAGGTAGGCTCCGCGAGGGACTTCACTACGGGCGAGAAACCTTCTGTAGAACTCAAATAGCATGCGCTAAACGAAATTTGAACGTGCAAGACTTTGCCATATTTCCTGTGCTAAAGGAACAAGTATCGTAGCTTTTGGAGTGGTGCCGCTGAGGCGCTCACAATGGGATTCCAAATAAGGTTCTGTGGCGGCACTCTGTGCGAGGGCTGAACCTTCAGTGCTCCTCCCTACTGACCGGATACTTGCCATGAATTCCATAATGTGTCATGGCTACACCGGTTTTCTACTCATCTTGCATTGCATGCTTAACACATTTGCTGCGTGTCACCCGAAGAACAAAAGTGGCGTAACAGCTCTTGCCGCAATAGGTGCCGTAATTTGGCTTTTGCAATGCACTGCACGATATGCCTATTTGGCTAGCCTCTGTTGATTAATTCACATGAACGCTGCGCGGGGCAACGTATAATCTCCGTGCGAACGCAGCTGGTAACCCTACATTGCGCTTCATTTCACACATAAACATGGCGAAAAGATCAGACTTTTACGACCCTGCGTCGGCTCCGTACTACAATCCCAAGGAAAACAGAAGAGTTGCGCTCGTCACCGGCGGTAACTCTGGAATCGGATGGTACACAGCCCTCCATCTCTACTTGCATGGCTATGTAGTGTACGTTGCTGGCCGCACCGAACTGAAGGTTTTGAAAGCAATTGACGAGATCAAAGCGGAGGCAGAGAAACGGCTGGCTGCCTACTCGGAAGCAGAGAAAGCAGAGCGCACAACTGGCACTCTCACCTACATTCACTTGGATCTCTGCGACTTGGCCACCGTGGCGAAATGTGCCGAGGATTTCGCCGCCAGAGAACCCAAATTGGATATTCTCATCAATAACGCCGGGCTCATGGGTGTGCCGTACGCGCTCACTAAGGACGGTTACGAGATCCAGTACCAAGTGAACTTTGTGGCGCCCTTTCTTTTCACTCTTCTTCTTGTGGAGACTTTGAAGAACGCAAAGAGCAATGGAACGCCTCGCTTGATTTTCTTGTCCTCGTTGGCCCACAATGCAGCTTACAAGTACTTTGAGCCTACCAACACCATCCACAAGAAACCCAACTTCGTGTTCACGTGGGTCAGATACGGCAATGCCAAGGCGGCTGCCATCGGATTCATTCGCAAGTTTGCCAACCTCTATCCCGAGATCTTGGCTTTTTCTGTCCACCCTGGTATCATCTTCGACACCGAGTTGTACAACCATTGGAAAAACATGCCCGTCGTTGGTCCGTTCGCCAAGGCATCATTCAAGGCGTCACATGCGCTTGTTGGTGTCACTGTTGAGGAGGGAAGTTTGGCGACGCTCAAAACCGCCATGGATCCGTCGTTGGACAGTAAGGATTCGGGTTCGTATTGGGAAACAGGCGGAATTCGGGGCCGGCCCTCGCAGATTGCCACCAATGACAAAAATGCAGACAAGACCTGGCTGGTGAATTTGGAGTTGTTGAAGGAAAAGGGTTTTGACGTGAAACCCGTCGAGGCCTAGATGGGGTCAGGGACCTCAGCTGCGGGCCAGACATTGAGCTAATTTATTTTATTTTCGTGAATACAGACAAGCAACCTTTCTAGCAACTACCTGTGACTCCTTTTTAATGATTATTTGGCGCTAGTGTCCATTGTTCGAGCCGCCGGCCTTATCGTGTGCCCCACCACCATGCATCGTCGCGAAATACTCCATCTCAATCAACATCACTTCTAACGTAGTACCCACTACACCACCTAAAGTATAAAGAAAGCCCTCCCTCCATACAGAGTCCAAATCAACTTTCCCGTTTTTCACGCTTCACAACTCCCATGACGCTCGAGCTCACCACAGACGAGGCATATGCTCGGGTTGCCGATGAGGATCTAGCCCGAGTCATTCACTACTCCGAATACGAGTCTTCCAAGTCCGAGTCGCTCACATTCCTATACAACCTCTTATACGACGAAAACTCTAGCCTCACCAAGGCCGACATCTTGAACATTCTCAACTCCCTCAAGGAGAGAGAAAACACCCTCCCGTTTGCATTCACCACACAAAAGCAGCATCTGAATGTGCAGGGGGTGAATCTCCCGTCTAGCTTACGGCGGCGCTTCTACGAGGACCGCACCCGAATAGGCAACCTCTCCTGGTTTCAGAACGTCCCTCAACTGAGGGGAGATGCCATCAAGGTATGTGCACCGAGCTGGGGTGAAATTCCTCGCAGTGGGCTCTTATTTCTGATTGCGGCTTTTGCATTCTATTTTTGGTTTCCCCATTCCCATCTTACTAACGCAAGTCTCTCAGTCTTCTCACCTATTACACCAAGACGGACTTCTTCAACTTCAACAGCTTCTACTGCAAGCTCAAAAATCACATCACCCACTTCCAGCTCCGATCGTTGGTTGTCTGCGGCGATAACATTGCAAACGGCATCTTCTACCCTTCGCTGTATTACCGAGACCTGGAAGAGACTTTTACCGAGGGCACCCCACATGACGAGCTGAGCCTGTTCAAAATCTTACGGCTCATGGTCGACGAGCAGGCCCTGCGGTCGCAGAAAATGAAAGTGGACTGTCTTCTCGACTCGAGGTATTCCCGTACAAACTCCAACAGCAGGGTGGCCAGCAGTGCATGCTCGAACAGGTTTCTAGCCAACGGCACGTTTGAAGGCGGCGTTATTTTGCATAAAGTCGAAGACCCCGACAACGTGACGCTTGCCGGCGAGTTCTCGCTTACTAACTCCGTCGACGGCATCTCGAACCACGTTTCGATAGCTCGTGACGATACCGAGCTCGTGGTGGCATCCAACGACTGCCACATCCGGTATTTGGACTTGGCCACCGCCCGCAAAACCCCGCATCTTCTTCCGTTTGCCGTTAACTGCCTCGCTACCAATCCGCATAATCCCCACGAGTTTGTTGTTGCTGCTGATGATGTCTATAATTATGTTCTCGACCGGCGCACGTTGGGTGACCGAGGATTTCTGTCTAGTATTAAATTTGCCGGCCATCTGGACTACGGCTTTGCGTGTGACTGGTCGCCGCAGAACGAGAACCTCTTGGTTTCGGGAAACCAGGATGGCACTGTTCGCCTCTGGGACCGTCGTTTCCCCGAACAGGCGGTACACAGCTGGGGTAGTGCGTTGGGTTCTGCGGCTTTTGACATTGAGTGCCTGCTTGTCGGCGGGCCGGTACGAAACTGCAAATTCTCCCATTCGGGAAACCACGTGATCTGGGCCGAGAGTCTCGACCATGTTGGTGTACTCAAGGTGTCGGACTTGGAGCTGCCTACGCCAGACGGCGTGCATTCGCGAGTCCAGAGCATCGATTTCATTGGCAAGTGCATTGGGCTCAATCTGTGTCCAAGTGATGCGCATGGGGCCGAGCAGCTAGTCATTGGTATCAACGACTGTCCTTTGGGCGGTATACTTACTTATTCGCTTGAGCTGGCGCAGAAGCCGCTTGATTTTGACTTTGTGTTTTGACAAATAGACGCCGGGCCTAGACGGCTCCAATCCTGTTATTCCGACCGGTAGTTGAGAATTTGGTACTCCTTGCGTGCTCCTTTATCTTGGGTAATACCCGTGCTCGGCAAATTTGATCGGTAAGCAAGCAAAAAGCGGCAGCTAATTTCCCAGCAACGAGCAGATTCTGCCAAACTGCGTTTCATCTCTCGCTGCGAGTTCCTCATCTTGACTCTACTCAGCTCTCGTCGACTCTCTACTCACCACATTTCGTCCATGTTCTCCGACACCTGGAGACTGCCTCCAACCTCCTTCAACAAGCTGTCTAGCTTAGCAATCCGGTCGTTGCTTTTCGTGATGGTCGCGATCACCCGAATCTTGTTTCTGGCCCGCGACACCGCTTTCTCGTATTTCTCGACTTCTTGGTCACCGTTGGTGGTTGGAATATTCTCAACCATCTCCGCTAGCTGTGCAAGATGCAGAGTAATTCGAGAGTCGTCTAGGCTGCGCCAGAATGACATCATACCCTCGATGTATCCCACCACCAAGAAACGCTGAAACCCAGTTTGAAGCCCATAAATCTTGCCCTCCTTGAATTGTGACCTCACTGACTCTGTCTGGCCCTCCTGGAATCCTTGTTTGTAATATGAGTCTTCAAGATCAAGCACCTCATCGAGCGAGATGTGGTCCATCGGGTTTACCATGCACACCATGCGCACCCCACATCTGAAAACTCCTATCAAGCTTACGACGTCGAATCGGTGTGCTCAGCAAAATCGTGCAATCTGGCGCTAGCTCCTTTCTTGGAAATACCCGCAATGCAAAGAGCCTGGAAAAAGGAAGAGCGACTTGGGGGGTTCGACTCGGACTCCGAGGACAACGCCTACGATAGCGACCAGTCCAAACAAAGCGAGAAGAACCAATCTGAAGACGACGACATGTTTGCAAGTGACTCAGACGAAAAGGGCTTTAACATGGATGAGTTCGAAAAGGAACACCAATTGGGAAAGTACGACCCAGATGGAGAAGACGGAGAGGTTCTGGTACAAGGTGGATATGAAGAGCCGTCGGAGATTCCAATTGAGTCTTTTGATCTTCGACGAGAGCATCAGGAAGGCACATTTGACGAGGAGATGAACTACCACAAGAACATCAACAGCGATAGCGAAAATGAAGAAGATATTTGGATGGCTGGCGTGGATAAAAGCGATATTAGTGAAGCCTCACGCAGAGCGAAAGCGAGCAAAGCCAGGCCCCAGGTGCGAGCTAAGCGAGACTTGGAAGAATCTTTGAAGATACTAATAGACATCCTTGATCGCACCGAAACTCCGTTGGAGGCGCTTGCGAGATTCGGCCAGAAATCCAAAACGAAACCACGAAAGGGCAGTCACAGGTCGTCGACAACGGCCCGCTCACAGAGCGACAAGGATGCTATATTTAGCATTACCGAAGCATGCGACGATTTAGAGGAGGATGTCATCTCGGACATCTATGAAAAGAGCCGAGAAGAATTAATGCGGATGTATAGTCGAGCAACGGGTGAGGACATTCAGCTGCGAGGCACGAAACGCAGCCGGGATGATGAATCTGACACAGAAGAGCGCGATGTGAAGACTTCCGGTATCGATCTGCATGATCACGACGAAGAATCGGACTATGGCGAAAAAGTTTGGAGATTCCGGTGGATAGACTCGGATGAGGTCCACGGCCCGTACCTGGCGTACGAAATGGATTATTGGAAGGAAACGTATTTTGAAAATAGCGTCGAAGTGCAGCGCCTTGGGTCCACAACGTGGACGCATGTCGAGCACACCCACTTCGGAGGGCCCGAAATTGAATCTAGGCAACATAGTTAGCTATTGGAAACGCGATCTCCTCCGACATCCTGTTGATCACGTCCCAGCCAACGTTGCATTTCCATCTGATCCTCGGGAGAAGCGTATCCAGCGCGTACGTCCTGCTGATCAAACCCAAAGAGACTAGAGTCGACAATTGCGTATTCACGTCTACACTTGGGTTGATCGTGAATGATGCTAGCTCCTGCTCCTTCTTTGCAATCTCTCGCTCTGTCATATCCTTGTACAAATTCACATACAATCCCTCATCTGAGAGCAGCTTCAGCTCGTTTCGGTAGATAACCAGGAGAATGGCCTTGAGCCGCTCGAGGTCAAACATGTTGGCAGAAAGAAGCCGAGAGTCAACTTCTCGGGCGCTGCTGGCTTTGCTGCGCTTTTTCTTGTTCTCCGTCACCTTCGAAAAGATATGCATGTCATTCTTCGTTTCAATATGCGAGGCCAAGTACGCAGCCAATAGAATGAACTTGGAATGATAAGGGAGATCGTGCACAGGCGAAGCTGAAGAAAACAGCTCGCTTTTGGACGTACCATATTCGATAACGTGAGAATTGCAGATCACCGAATCGCTGAACACTTCGTCTTTTATGTCACGGTAGAGTCTCACGAAATCGCTAGGGTCGTACACCCCAGATGCAATGGGCTCAGCAAACTTGGGCCACAATTTATAGCACAACTCCTGGAGTATCAGGATATCAGATCCCGAATAATCGTAGAAAATGTTCACCACCAACTTCAGGAAATTGCTCCAGAGCTGAGGGGCACCCTCTAGACTGCAAAGATTCTTTTGCTGGAGAATCGACGTGGCTTCCTCCTCCAGATAGGGTCCAAACCATATGTGAGGAATCGAAAACGTTGCAATTTCACGAGGATCCTCATGCGACGTGATGAACACCACACTGATATTCTTCACCAGCGAATGCTCTCTCATCTTCAAGAGAGCTGCCAACAACTCGTCAGTTGCAGCGCAACACTGGTCAAATCTGTCAAGAACGAGCACGTGGGGCTCTATGTAGTCTGTATCTTCCACAAACTGCTCCAACAGTTGAAGGAAGTAGGCGACATTTTCGCAGATAACCGAGATCCTTGCAGCCTCAATGCCTTTATATATGTACTTTTGTTTATAAGCAGCGGTGTCTATGCCGCTGTCTTCTTTGATCTGCTTGAGACATCTCTGAAGGAGAATTTTGTGGGTGATGCACTCGTCACAGTTAACCACGGTGTGTTTAATTCCAGTCCTGTTCAAGTGATGAAGAACAGCCGTAGTTTTGCCCAGTGACTTGTAGCCTTGAACTATGAGGTATGGCAGAATGCTCAGGGGGTGAAGAAACGCATTTAGAAGGGCCTGTTCGTTTTCTCGATGTAGCATTAGCAGTTAAGTGTGCGACTGCGCTTTCTACAGGAAATATGGAAGAGACGCGATCAAGCGATAAAGTTGACCTCCACTAAAATGGAAAACGACATTGCATAAGACAAGTTAAATCCATTTGTGTGAAAATAGAAAATTTGATTTATTCTATGTTTATTGCATGCTAATTATATATGGTCTTCTAACAACGCAAGCAACATTTTAAGACCGTAGGCCGATGCCACACGTCGGAAGATCTCTGCTCTTGCAACAACTTCGTCGAATTTCACGGTCTCAGCCCATTCTCCTGAACATTTACAGAATTCGCTCAAATTGTCCGACCGGATTTGCCGGCATTTCGAACACTCAAGGTCCTGGCAGAAGTAGCGAGTAAAGAGGCCGTATGCCTGCGCAATGAGCTCTTCCTCCAATAGCACCTTGTTGTAAGCTCTCTTGCAATTCGAGCATGCCCAGATACCTTTCTCCTCTTCACGGCAGAAGTCAATGTCTCGAATGTATGAGCAGTAGTCACAAATCACCGAGCTCGCCTTAAGAGATGCACTGGGGTTGACAAATTGAGCTTCGGGGCTGAACTCTTTCACGTCCAAAACTTGCAAGAGATCTTTGCGAAGCATCCGCACCTCAATGTTCCTTCTTTGAGACAAGGCAAACACCGCACAGAGCATCTTGACCAATTCGAGGATTGGGTTTTTCATTGCGACGTGGGAGCCTGCGAGTTCAGGGAAGCGGTACTCGCTGACCATATCAGCGTTGAGAATTGACTCGTTTTGACGCTTATACAACTTCTCTATGCGCTTCTGCAATGGTTTACGGAACGTGCTCAACGTTCTTATCACCTCCTCCTCGTCATCATCGTGACCTGCGTCGTGATTTCGCTGACCCTTCAATATGTGGGCCAATTGTGTCACTCTTTGAGTTCCTTTCTGCGTTCCCCCAAGAAGCACCTCGCTCTTATATTTGGTTAAGGCGTCCAAGAAAATGACAATCCAGTCCTCAAATTCGTTTTGGAAAATGACAGGCAAAAACAGCGTGATATGCCATTTGCTCACGGGCGTTAAATTCTGGTTGTCATCGTTGGTGATGGAGATGCAACATCTGCCTGCAAAGTTGAACTCATCCATCCACACGAGAATGTCCCAGTAGCGCGTGATTTTCATATCCAAGAAGTTAAACAACGGTTTTGAGCGAGTCGAGTTGACAATGTATTGCCCAAATGCGTACGAGTTCTCCACTGATATCTTAGTAGTTTGAACAATCATCTTGTGGCGGTTAGCAAAGATCACGTTGGCATTCATCCGCTTCATTTCTCCAGCGAGTTGAAGCAACGCCTTGCACGTGAGATTGTGGATGTGATGGTGCAAAGTATTGTCGTACAAGAACGAGCTCTTCCTCTGAACCCAAGCAACCATTCCATTCATCATTGAGTCCGCGTTGAAGTTGTCCTTCATAGCGTCGTCCCACCAGTCCTTCACCATAGCCCTCAATGTAGCCAAAGCAACCGGTGATACAGTGTCTTGGGCAAGTGTAGAATTGCCGCCGTTTTCTTCTCCAACGAGAGGGTCCTCAGATAAGTCCGTTCCTTCTGCTGCGTTGATAAGGGCACTTGTCAAAATTGTGTTGATAGTCAAAGTTCCGATCTCAATTTCCAAGGAGGCCGACTCATAGATCTCAGGGTTGTTTATCGTGAGGAACTCAAAGTTTTCGAAGTCTTGCACATGGTCGTCTTCATACCCTCCGTGATCTGGCATTGGTTTATCGGACCACCAAAGAACCACATTATTCTTCGTTAAGCGGCGAGCATACTCCACATCAATGGGGAAGCCCAAGTTCTCGACCTGGAAGTTGCATAATGGGATTTTGCAGTAGTTCGAAAGTGCAATCATATTCTTGATCCAGGATGCTAGTAAAAAGTAGTGGTTCATTATACGCTTAGCAATCAATGACTGCCAGCCCACAGCCGGTAACGATACCTCTCTCGTGCTCATTCGGATTGTTGGAAAATCTTTCGCAGATTCAAGCGACTGCAAAATTCTCGACGTGAACGGCAGCTGCACCACCAACAAGGCTTTGCTACTGCGCTCTTCATGGATTTTCCTGATGTTGGAGTTGAGTTTTTTGTGCAAGGTCTTCGCAGAATTGTGATAGGTTGTCTCAAAGGTCATGTCGGATTGATACTCCAAGATGTTGTAAAGACCGTCGACCTTTTCCTTCTTCGTCTCGTAAATTTCCTTGTAAATCTTCTCCAAGTTTTTTGGAAGCTCCTGAGCATTTCCCGATGGCTTAAGAACGAACAAAGAGACCTCCGAAGTCCAACTTTTGAACACCGCATAGAATTCGTAGCTGTTGGTCATGACATGAAGCAAGTAGACAATGTCCATATTGAAGCGCTTCAAGTAATTGTCTTTCTCCACGGGTGCAAGATCCTTTGGAGAAAAGCCACTTTTCAAACACCGGCCAAGAGCTCCCACACGGGTATCGTCAAATCTAACAACATTTCCCAAGTCAATGATAGCTCGGTCAATTGTGCTGATCTCAGTCTCATAAAGTCCCAAGAGCTTGGAACTATGTAACAAACTGTCAACCTTACTGATCTCATCATTGAATGTCAGCTCAGGCATCGTCAACCTATATAAATTGGTGCTATCGTGCGAGTTCGGCAAGATTGCATTGGAAGGTTCGATTTCGCAGTTGGGGATTTTTGCCTTTCTTGAGAGCTCTGTCTTGAAGGTCGCGTAAACTTTTTTGGGAATATAAAACTCAAAGCTGTACACTTTCCCGCCAGAAATCACGTAGACCTTTAGAGCACCAGGGTTTGTTGGGTCGACTTTGTACTCCAAGATTTCCCAGTCCGTTCCAGCTATGTTGGCTGCCTGTTTTCTGATCATGTTGCCAACTGATGACCGGTGTGATGACTCCGAGTTGTCTCCGAATAGCTTCTTTCGTCTGTCTCTGCTCTTTGACTGCAAATGCCATTTTGCCTTCTGGTATTCCAAAAATGCCGCGTAATCCTCTGTCATCGAGGGACATGGTTGCGTGAGCAAAGACTCGTACCGCTCCTCGAGCTCAGCCTCAGCCCTTTGGGCTTCACGAATTTTTCTCTTCTTGACGGCAACTTTCCCAATTTTCGCTTTCGGAAGGCCCTCATCAATTTCCCCAAAATCTTCGATGTCCTTGAGGACCCGTGCCTTCGCGTCGTTCTTTGAGGACTTGTCAAAAAACTTGCTGATCGAGGTTTGCTGAAACTTGTCCTGTTCCATCCTTATCTTTTTTTGCAACCAATCGGGAAGAGGAACCTTCGGAACTGGGTTCGCCACACCCTGAAGAGCCGCAGGAATTGTGATGATCTTCTGTACAACAGAGCCAAGTCTTTCAGAATAGTAGTCCCAATCAATAACGGACCTAGGGTCGAAATCCTTTAAAGAGGGGTCCTTCAACCACCTTTTGAGGAACATCTCCTTCTTATCAGAAGAGAAGATAGACACAGGCACTGCTCTCTCAGTAACCGGACTGCCCACCGGCTTGGAGCTGATGATGTACTTACACGCCAAACCGGCATCTTTAACCATTTCTTCTCCCAAAAATTCACCAAGTCGTTTGGCAGTCGTGATGGAAGTCGACTTTTGGCCCTCGTACTCCAGGAGCGCTTTGCTCATCATCTTGTTCTCACAAATAAGCTCGATCAAGTCCTCGTCCTCCAACATTCCGCCTTTGGTTTCAAGAACTTGAAGCCAATTATTAGCGACTGTTGCGACTGCCTGATAGCATCCTTCGAGAGTATTGCCCTCCAAGAAAAGCTTGAAGATATCTGACTGGAAATTCTTGATGAGCTGCAATTCTCCTCTTCTCTTCAACTCAAAACCTTTGAGCTCGGCTAGCGTTCCGTCCATGTTGAACACCGCGTAACGCTTTTTAAGACCTTTTCCTTCTTCCTTCGAGGTAGGCAAGACCATAGCCTTGTAGGGACCATCCACTTCAAAGAAGATAGAGTTCTCAGAATGCGTCTTGTATAAAAACTGGTCTGGATCAACGAGTTCTTGATACTGACGGTTTGTGAATTTCTCATGCACCAAATAGTTCAACATCGAACACGGGTACTCCAAAAACAAAGTTTTTCCGTCTTTGCATTTCAAGTTGAAATTTTCTGGGAAGGACTTGGGCAAGATACACCAAATACCGTCGGTGTCGAGTTCGAGCGGTCTTCCGATTCTCTCAACCAATGAACGTGCCATTTGAATAATATGCGCTCCAGTGAGGCAAGTGATTCCAGCCATCTCCATAGAATACCAACGAGATCCTTTTCTCATTACATACCCGTAGAAGGAATTGAGAATAACTTTGTGCGCAAGCTGTAGCGAATCGTAGAGTACGACCATCTTTTTGGCCTCATCTTTCAGAATAGCATCTTCACATTTGGATACCTTTCCTTTCCATACCTTGGCCAAGGTCTTGAACTCATATCGACGGTCTCTAAAACTTCTCACGGTGTCGACATAGAATGGATTTTCTCTTTGGCAAATAATCGATTCTCGGGTGACAGTTTTTGTCAGCTTAAGACGGTTGTACACCTTTCGAGAATAATCACTGAGTCGTTTCTTGATGAGTTGCGCTTGTTCACTGTATGGGAGTTCGTCAAACGAGCGAGCTGGAAGCCATGGCCTTGCTGGTGGAAAGGATTCATTTTGCAACGTTCTCTTGATCATCTCATATTCATTAGACTCTGCAGGATAGAATTCTCCTCTCCAAGCCCATGGCAACCTTCTGTCACAAGTTTTACCAGGGCGGTTGAAATCACACCTTGCACAGTCTTCTTCCGACTTCATGGAATCTGGCTGCAATCTGTTGGAGGTCATGATGTTAGGATACATTGATGCCACATCAACATGGTAAATGAGAGGAGTTTCTTTCCTGACCGGGTTGTCTCTCAACTCCTCAAGCTGCGCCTTGATCTGCTCGTAGACTTCTTCGAAGTTTTCGACTTCTTCAAGTTTCTTGTTATTCTCCACCTGGATGCAGAAACTAATAGAGCTTCTTAAATCTCGTAGCAATTCATCGATAGCAGAAGGATCGACCTTGAAATCAGTCTCGAGATCACTTCTGAAGACACCAGCTTCTAGAGACTCTACGTGGCCACCAACATATGTTTCAGATTGCAAAAGATGGCCCTCATAGAACCTCTCAATAGGATCGGTGTACTTATTTGGGAGGAGGATGTTACCCTGATAAGCCTGGACCATGAGCAACATTTCACAGAGCGTTCCTGTTCCTTTCCGAAGCACTTCATCCGGGTTCAATGGCAAGATTGTGCACAACGAGAAAATAAAGGGATGCACGTATTTGTAGTACAAGTAGTACGTTGCCACAGCATCAGACACAGAGTATTCGGACAACAATTGCGGGTGCTCGTAAGCGTAAGGTGTCATTAGTTCAGGATCCAACTCGATTGGGTTATATCCAAGTTTAGCCGTGGTGACGGCTTTCAAACCTTGAGACCCCTGAGGCAAGTACGAGTCTCTCTTTACCCATCGAAAGCAGTCCATGTGTACACAGTATTTGGACTTGTACTCGTCATCGTTGTCTTTGGCAAACCCGATCTCATCAAAGAGGTCAAGATCATGAAAATTGGCTCTGTTTTCGACAAACGGCCAGTCAAAAAAATCTCCGTTAAAAGTTGCGATAACTGTAGGACGAATGTCACGAATATGTTCGAAGAATTTCATGAGAAGGTGCTTTTCATCAGGCTCATTGAATGTAGTGAACAGCCCAGGATACTCCGGTTTGGGCGTGTACTCGAAATCATCGATATCCTGAGATACTATGTCTCTGTTGACAATAAGAAAGCCTTCACCATCTATCATATATGAGATCATCATTACTTGATCGATTTTGGCATCGGGAAATTTGAGTGGTGCCTTAGTTGTTTCGATATCGAAGGCCATCACCACAGGATCGGCAAATGCAATCTTTTCCTCGTCCTCCTTAAGCTCCACATCACCATGCTGTGCATAAACATCGTACCATTTACCCACACGGATGTTTTTGTTGATCGAGACCCGCACATGGTATGGCACATCATACTCTCTGACGTCGTGAATGTAGGAAAGCGGATCGGCTGCTGCCTCAGATTTTGCATCCACGGCATTAATAGTTAACTCTCGATTACCCGAGCTGCCCATCTGGTAGATCAGAAACACATCTCGTGTGTCTTTCTTGGATTGGTTGTCTTTGACGATCGGCAGAAGGAGCCGTCTAGCACCTAGGAGGTCGGATATATTATGGAACGTCAAGCGTATAAGAGTCTTTTTTAGACCCACGAGATGATTGGCCATTGAGAGATCTTCTTTAAGCTCTTTTTTCACCGATTTAACGTGAAATTGTTCGAGTGCTTTTTTGAGAGCTTCCTCGACCTCAGGTTCCTTTCCAGCTTGCGCAATGATGAAGAAGTAAGGGTCATATTGGATTGTGGACTTAAAAGAACCTCCATCTTCATCGAGAAAGTAGTAGTCTACTCCAGAGTATCCAGTGAGATACTCTTCGGTAGGAATTGTGGTTGAATGCATATTGATGAGCCAGCCTTTTCTGGGTATAGATCCGTCAGCTTCTCCGTGGTCGAAGCGTTCAAAGCCCATTGTGGCGTCTAAATTGTCGATCTTTTCCACAAGATCTCTTCTGGTAATCGCATCATTGAGCATGGGGTTTAGCACCTGCTTGTCCTGAACGACTTGGAAATCTCGGGACGCTTTTCCAGGCTTAGATTTTACGAACCGGGCCAGCGTCAGACCGCGGAACGTTTTTGTGGTAGTGACCATTGTGATGGAGTTGGTTTATTGGAGAGGTTTCTATGGACGCGACGCGTTGTAGATGCGCACACATGAGACTCCTCACGTGACAGGCGCCACCAAGCAATCGTCGCTGTTTCGACCAGAGATGCTGCAACGTTTTAACGGAACTTTCTGAGTCAAAACGCCCCTGAATTTCTAAAAGAAGTGCATTTTTTGCCGCTTTGACGCCAAGCCATCAGCTCGGGCTTGCCTGCCGCATCGATTCTTGAGAGTATCTGACATTTATACCGCACGCCGCGCAATGCTTGGGGTCGAACCAAAGTATAATTTTCTGGGGTATATATTGGGTGATACCCATTCTCCATCAAAGCCTCAGTTCCGCGTGGTTGCGGAACGCACGCATGTTGCACCACCTGCCCAAACAGCAGCAGCATTACCAACTCATAAAAAGCGCAATCAAAAACTGCAAGACCACCGAGTAGAGGAAAAGAAACTGCACTCGGAGTCGGCGCTGGCCATTGGAAATGGTGTTGGCCACGTCACCCACGCCGTTAGGCAACACAACATTCTTTAGCGACCTCATAAGGAAAAGTGACAACCCGCCCATTACAAAAAAGAACAACAAGTAGAAAAGGACCCACGATGACTCGAAGAACGTCTTGCCTAAAAGCAACACAATGATGCTGACGTACTTGTAGCCGCTGTAACTGATAATATCCCAAAACGTGCACTGGGTCAGGCAGTTGAGAAGATACAAGCCCACCCGGAACACGAGAATGTCAAACACAGAACATGCAAACACTTGCGATGCCAAGTAGCCGAACACCTCCGGGTGGAAATCACCCTTAAGTCCCAGAATCATGGCCCAGAGGAGAATGTAGGTGACAAATGCCATCAAGGGAATGTACAAATCAGGCGCGTTGACGTCCTCGCTGGGCGGAGCGTAGGATACAGCGCTTGAACCATCTGGCGCTGCTGAGCCGTCCGAGGTAGCCATTCGGTCCCAGGTGCGCTGTCGGTAGGGGAAAAGAATGAGCCCCAATTTCTTCGCAACAGAAATATTGCTGATCCGGAAATAGTGCTTCAATTCTCCAGCCACCGGCATGTAGCTGCCGAAGTTCTGTTGGAGGTATTGGTTAGATTGTCCAAACGAGGACTTGGCAAATTGGGCAGCCATTGTGGCGGTCGGATCCGAAAGAAAATTAGAGTAACCATTTGCGGGATTTTGCCCCTGCGTTTGATGCTGAGGCTGTTGCTGTTGCTGTTGGTGGCCAAAAGCCTGATCTGGATACTGGCTCTGCTGGGGTGCCAGGCGGAAACGCTGCTGATACTGGTTCTGGAACTGGGAGTTCTGGGCTCCGTAATTCTGGAATCCACCTTGACCATTTGTATTGTCGTTGAAGTTCTGATACTGTTGCTGAGGTTGGCCATAGAGGTTTTGAGGATTGGCGGTGTATTGGGCCGATTTCAGATTTCCAAGGGGTACAGCATGCTGGGGTTGTGGATGGTTAAGACTGTGTTGATAATTTTCCTCGGCACTGTTGGCGTACGGATTGTACATGTTGTGGTGGAGGGTGAGTATGAATTGGTAGTGCGCGCCTAAGCAAAGATCACCAGGTGAGAACAGCAGGCGTGAGGGAAAGCGAATATAAGCCAGTGAAGGACTTTTCGGAAGAAAATTTATATTCAGTTATTCTTAGAAAAAGCAGAAAATGGCTTGTGAATCGCACAAACCTGTAGTTCACGAAGGCCGTGAGATTTATTCGATATTAGGGCCTATGAGGGCTTGAAGAGCACCAATTTAAACGAACGGAAGTAAAATTAAGGAAAAGAAATCCAAAAATCCTAAAAATCAAGCATCTAGAGTATTTTATGGACGATGCACTGAGTCTATAAAAGTGCACTTCAAAACCTTCAACCAAATCCGATATAGTGTAATGGCTATCACAGTCCGCTCTCACCGGGCAGATCGGGGTTCGATTCCCCGTATCGGAGTATTTATTTTTGCCTTTTTTCCAAATTGGCTCCACGTAGAGGGTGATTTGACACGATTTCGCTCACGAATGTTTGTGTTACCCCCTTGCCCCCACTGCAGAGCTCAGTGTGGGATACCTGCGCCATTGACGAGGTAGAATCAAAACGTGTCAGAGATTGGAAAATTTAATTTGACCAGAATAAAGCAAACTTAAGGTAGTCGTACTTGTTTATTATGCATGATAAAGCATCCCATTTGCACTCGCTGCAGTATTTGCTTGCTTCCAATATCACCAATTTAGCCCCAAGTCTTCAAGCACGCCTCTGTATTTCTGGAGGTCACCACCCTTCTTTTTGGTTACAGGTATCGTGAACCCCTCCTTCTCTTTTTCTTTCTGGATACCAATCATAATATCGCCGTAAGTAGAGCAGAATGCCTCTGAAGCAATCATCGCACAGGCCAAGTTGTCATCCACCCCAAACACCATTTCCTCCATATTTTCTTTTTTGAAAAATGCGGATAGGATGTTCTTCATGTAAACAATATCGAGTGTGGCGTCCGAAACCGACACGGCAATGGCAAGCGTGTCTTCAAACCCGTCACTGGTTTTCTCAACGGTCCAGGTGGGAATACCGTTGGGAATGAGGACATTGGTTCCCGCGCACAATTCATAGGGATTGTTGAGATTCCACGAGATAATGTCCATGCCTAGTGACATGAAAGACGAGACGTGACTTAGAGTGAAGCTTTCCTTATCTAAGTCATGCACAATGAACACCATGTTCGGACGGTAGAAACTGCTTCCACAGCCGCAGTCAGTCAAATGCGCCCTCGCGAAACCAACCCAAATCTCTTTCCTTGCCGGAATTAGACCCTCAATATCCTTCTCCTGAAACATAGTGTTCAAGTTCATAAGCTGACTTCCACCACGAAGCGGCCCCACTGATGAAGTCACCCGGAGTCGTTCATTTTGCTGGAACACAAACCCACACTTTATTTCTTGAGTATCCAAGTCGCACTTGAGAACCTGGAGACTAGACCAGCGGTACACCAACAAGATTTCCTTGTCATAGCCATACTGCTCGCGGCCAAACTCACTGAGCATGGGCGTCCAATTCTTCTGACTCTGCTGTCGCTTGGCATTCTTAATCTGAAGCTCTTTAACCCTGTTGTAGACAGAATCGTCAAATGCAGCATCCGCATAGTAGTCGGTGTTGACTTTTCCTTTCTGGAACTGCCAGGGCCATCCCAACCAAATGGCACGCGGAAGTTTCATTCTATGCACTAAGAAGTTATCCTCGTCGTCATCGATCCACTCTGGTTTTTGGTGCACGGCGTTGAATACAATCAACGGCTCCTCGTATCCGTTCTTGTTCTTCACTAAGATTAACCGCGGATCTTCGGAGCCAAGGAAAATCCGAAGCATATCGTTATAGGAATGAAAGAATGGGATTGAAAGCACCGAGGGGTACTTCATGAGGGTATACATTTGGTCATCTTCCTGAAAATGATTGGGGGCAAGATTCAGGGTGGTGGGGACCACCAACGTCCGCGAGACTTCCTTCCATGACTCGTCGTAGAGCTGCGTGTAAAGGAATGAAAATTTTGGGTTGTTTCGCCTTGCTTTGGCACTATACGCCAACCGTGAAACCAACATGTGTACACCGTATTCTTTGAGCCATACAGAAGATCCGGCCAACTGGAACCAGTGTTGGTCCACCACACCCATTTCGAGCTGCAATTTGGCCTGACTGTATAAATAAGGCAGAAACTCTCCCATGTAAGAATTTTCTTTCCGGTCTATAGAGTCCACGATTTCCCTGACGATGGCTTCAATGTTAGACACGAGTCCAATTTTGTCGGCCACCGTCACACCATCAAGTTGGCGGTTGATTTTATGGCATTTCTCAAGATCCAAATGCAAATTCTGCTCCGAGGTGAATATAGAAATAGGCTGCTCTCTGTATGTGCCCCGTGCCACCACGTCGGGGATAGCTGGTTCGGGGCGTGGAGATTCCGCCTCATAAATTTTGAAGTTTCGAAGAAAATTGACATTTGTAGTGAGAGTCTTCACCTTCTCTTTACTGAACGAAGCAGGAAACTGGAGCACGCCCCTTTTTTGCCATTTCAGGACGTCTATTAAATTGGCAGTAGGAAATGCCCCTTGCGTTGTGAATTCCTTATGCAGATGGTAAAGCCCAACCACCAAAACCACGAGTATTACACCGACTAGTGTCGATAGTCTTTTCTGAGGTCGGAATGTCATGTAGTTGGGGATGGTGAACGTCCGGACATACACTCTGCACACGCCAAAGATGAAAATCGCGCTCATAGGCCTCGTGCCTTGCCACACATAAAACGCCGGGGACAAGAAATGCAAATTTACTTATCAGGGTGGCTACGCTGATTTATCGATAAAGCTGATAGATTGCACCAACGGTGTACATGGCCTAGTCTAACGGGTCCTGGACATCGAAATTCAGCCTCGGTCAGGGGGCCATGGCCGTGTCATTCAGCCCTGGTGCATAGGCAAGCATGCATGCATTGTTTAGTGGAACATTGAAAGTGACATTATCTACTTGCAAAGGGGCAACTTCACAGTGTTTTCAGACTACTTAGGCGTCAAAAATACTAAACGTGATTAGTCTCGTATTTGAGAGGCGTAGAGGGAGGAGGAGTGCCAAGTTTGCACAGCCTCGCGCACCCGCATGCCGTATAATCGATCCTTTCTTACACATAGCGATGCACTATGCATCTGCTGACTTGCGCGATGATGCCTCTCATCAAACCATGGAACGAATATGCACTATGCATCGCAAAAAAACGCTTATGTCGCAGACAGGCGGAAACCCATGCAGTACAACGCATTCCAATTGAGACGCCTCGCATGACCCAATTAACATACATGAAATTACTGGCTGAGTTTCATGTTGCGCAACAAATCGCTGGCTCTCATGATCCCCAAATCAGCCTCTCTCAGACGCGGATGGGGAGACTGGCGCTGGAATCCTGGTCCCAAGCTTGGTTCGCTTTCCATGTCGCGGTCCTCGTCGTCCTCGAACTCTGATGCCGCGTCCGTATTTGACTCGCGTACGGCTCTTGAAGCCCCGCGCAAGAATTTATCAGCCTCATATTTGTTTGCGTCAATCTGCCGCGTCTCGTCAAATCCGTCGTCGACCTCATGGTCCGCCTCGTCAAAGTCGTCTTCATCAACCTCATCTTCGTCATTAACCTCATCGTCATCTTCATCGTCATCTTCATCGTCACCGCCGTCCTCATCCTCGTCGTCGTCTGTGTAGTCGTCGTCGTAGTCGTCATCGTAGTCATCAGAGTAGTCCTCGTCCTCCTCTACAAGTGGTGCAGGCTCCATTTTGGGGCTCATGGCTTTGGGCTCAGTAGTGTTGTTGCCTCTCGCCATGAAACTTTTAAGAGGAGACGTGAATGACGCTGAAAGCGGCCTATCCTTCTTCAGCGGTGGCAGTGATGGCAGGTACTCAGCTTTTGTGAAATTGCCAGCTCCAAGCCGAGGAGACCCAGGCATGGAAGAAGGTTTAGACTTAGGCGAGGAGGTGATGGACTTGTTGGACGAAAAGGTCTCACCGCCGTCGCTCTCAAGATCACTGAGGTCACTAAGGTTGGCCATGGGCTCTCGCCAGAAGTTGAGATCTGTGAATTTCTCTTCCGCTCGATACACCTCTGTCTGATTCGTGAAACTCGCTGGAGAGCCAGGGGTCACCGGAGATCTAGCTTGAGTGGAATTTGCGTCGCTGTCGCCAATTTTCAGGTTGATGTACTCATCAAGTTGGTTCTGATCCCAGTAGTTGTTGAATGAGGCAATGTTTTTGAGCGGGGGGAAGAACTGATCCACGAGCTCGTTGATGTGCAAATACGAAGACTTGTAACCAGCCAATTCAAGTAATTCCATATGGACCTCACCATCGGGATTGATGGTGAAAATTCGATGTGATGGAATTTGGACGCTTCGGTAACTTATGGCGTCGGTGATTCTGTTTCCAAATCCACCGTAAAAAGGCGTTCGTTCATCGTCTCTGTCATCGAAAAACAAGCTTTTAATGTCTCTGAGACAAGCCATCTTGAAAACTTCTGGTTTTTTAAGGATGATTTCTCTCTTGAGAGCAGCCATGGTTCGGTCGGGGCTCAAGATGACGGGGCCCTTTGGAAGTTTCACTCCATCCTGGTTGATACTATCCAAGTACTGCCGAGTGGTATCAGCCTGACCTACAGATCTAGCAGTCAAATAGAGAATATTGTAGCCGTTGACAATGACGTCTCGGAACAACTTGGCCACACCCGGGTGGGTCCAGTCCTTGCCAAACATTGTCATCACGTGTCCCAACGCATCGGACTTTGTGATGGTGCCGTCAATATCAGAAATGACAATCGGCGTGGTGGATTTCCACAAATACAAGTCCAGCTCCACCTGAGATGTGCCGAGGCTCAGCTTGAACTTAAGATGGTTCCTGCCGTAGTTCAAATTCATGCCGGCTAGCTGCTCTGATGTGAGTCGAAGCGTTTTGATGTAGGTCTTGTCATTTTTCATGGCCACTCCGGCACTGTTGATGGTAGAATTAGCTGCTTGTGACGATGCCCGGTAGTCATCAGCTTCCAAAGTTTGAGCCGACGATAAAAGCTCTGCTCCGGCCGGCCCGTAGTCTGGGTCTCTATTGACCACGCGAATGTTTCCATTTTCGTCCTTTATAATCACAGACGAGAGAAGACTAAACTCGTCGTCTTCGTTGTCACCAGACGAGACTGGGATGTCTTTCCCCTGGAGAAGATTCTCCATCTCTTTAAGGAATACTTTCTGCATCAACTCGTCAGAGGAGATAATATTCTTCTGCGAATTGGGCTTATAACCGTCCATGTCGAGTACCAAGTCTCCGTTGTCTGCGATCTTGGAAGGAATGTTGAGCTCTTGAGTTATCTTGCGGGCCTTCTCAAAAGCCTGCCTGGTCAACGAAGTAGGGGTGTCGCTTCTGGAGATACTACTTCGTGGCGAGGCTGGGCGCAGCGAATCATCCAACTTTATTTTGGACTCGATCTCGTCGGCATCAACTGTACTATCGACTGGACTAGACTGATCACCCGAGGACGAGACATTGAGGTCTAGGTCTTCCATATCACGTGGATCCGAGACGGAGGAGCGAGGTGAGAATTGCGGCGATGCTGCTGGCGAGCTGGAGGCGCTTACGATGGGTGAGGTGACAACAGACAGAGACACGTCGTTCTGGTCGGTCTCAAATACGAAGAAAGCCTCGCCACCCTCGCCGAGTTTCATAGGCAACGATGTCTTTCTATCGTTGACAAACAAGTCGATCTTTTTCTCCAGCGGTTTGAATATCTGGAACTTGCCAAACCGCACGTGCCACGGAGAACAGTGAAGCGAACCATCTGGTTGCTCTATTACTATAATATCAATGGCACCAGAGAGAGTTGCTGGATTGAGCGAATTCCATTGATTGTAAACGTAGTCGCCCACCTTGCCGACGTATTGCATGGTGGAAATGACCTAGTAGGTATGCGAGGGGAATGACGAATATGGAGGCAAACGAAAACTGGAACCTTGGTTCTGGTCCGAATAGGGCGTATTAATGTGCACAGTCTAAGCGCCTGTAAAAAGAAATTAAGTGCTATACTCGGGAATCCAATTGCGGCGCGTGGTCCAGATCCTTGTGGTGGTGCTAGTTAAGAAGTGAGTAGGTAGGTTTACCGCGGCAAAAATAGTCAGTGTGCCAGAGCAAGTTACAGATGAGGGGACACCAAGATTCTGGAATGCAAGGTTTCATAATTTTTTTAACGCTAAGCTAGAGCAACCAAAATCGCTGCATTTATGCATTGCTCCACTTTCGCTTAGTCAAGCGAGTTTTAGTCAACTGTGTGCGTTTTGGCGCCCTTGTTCCGCAGAAAACAGAAATGGACAATAAGTGAAGACGGTGGAGGAGAATAAGGCGAAATACTGGAAAACCACATCTGAGGCTTATTAGTGTCGAAAATTGTATATGGCAGCCACTTTACGGAAACCGCGATGTGTTTCAATTGCAGAATTTGGTATGAATTCGGGAATTCGGATGCGTAACATCGACAAGTTCGAGTCGGGACAGCCAATATGCTTCAAGTTGACGAATATAACAATTGCCGCTTAGGTCTCTTAGTCAATCATTTGGGGACTTTTCGCTTGCTCAACTCAAGCTGTGATCTGGAGATCGAACGAACAGAACAACAGGGATTGCTTTATAGCAAAGTAACCATGTATCGCCCAAACACCTAACAACATCCTTGCAGTATCAACCGGTGCCGGTGTCGTTCATCTGATAGACCGGTCTGTTCCATTGAAGTCTCTCTTCATCTAGCCTCATCGGGTTCCTCTGGTGTTTAATCTAGCGCTGCTATGAAATGAAAATCATGGCAATTCTCCGGCTGATGTCACTATATGCTTGCTGGATCAAGAAGTACGAGTAGAGCATCCTGGCCGAAGGGCCGAAGTCTGACCTCGGTCATATCGCAAAAATCGGGCCTAAGTCTATGTGGGCTGAAAGCAAAAAGATTGAACCCGAACAAAGTCCAGGTTAAGATTACCAAAACACACAGAACATGCTGAGGTCTACTGGTGGAAGTTGCCGAGGGGAATCAAACAAAGAGCTAGTTTGTCATGAACATCCAAACACAACACAGAACACCAAAGCTTATCAAGGAAAATACCAAATCGGGAACGTTGATGCGGAGCATTTTCTTGGAGATCTTGCTCAACCCAGATTGGGAGTAATCTACGATCTACACACTTATCTAGATAGCTGCATGCTCATCACACCAGGGCTCGGCGCCCCGGATTAGGTTATACCCCGGATTCCGGTCAAGCCACTTCGAAAACATCCAAAAGCGGAGCGCAAATTATTGGCAGCTTCCTGAAAAACACATCGCCGCTCGCCCCCTAAAAATTTTGCTCTTTTTTTCTTTGCCACTTGTATTCGCCCATCACCATTGTTCACATGCGCAGGCCCTTTTTTTTTTGCCAGGACTTTTTGCCCAAATTAGCCGATCTCGCGCGGCGCAAAATTCTCGAGAAAAAAAAATACCCCGACAAGTAAAACTATCCACTATGGACGCAGAGAAAATCGTGGACGTGGGACTTTCGCAGTTCAACGAAAAAGATGCTTCCTCCAACTCGTTGTTTCTGACCTCCAGTAAGGGCCACCTCAAACGCACATTTTCTGTGTGGTCGGTGCTTGGTATCGGCTTTGGTCTCACCAACTCGTGGTTCGGTATTTCGGCCTCTTTGATTACCGGAATTCAGTCGGGTGGCCCGCTTTTGATCATCTACGGTATTGTGATCATCGCCTTCATCTCCTACTGCATTGGTGTAACGTTATCGGAACTTTCATCGGCAATTCCCTCGGCTGGTGGCCAGTACGTATGGACTCGTGTGCTTTCACCAAGAAAACACCTGGGATTTTTGGCGTACCTCTGTGGCTCGTTGGCATGGGCCGGCTCGCTCTTTACTTCGGCATCCATGGCCCTTAGTTTGGCTCAGACCATCATGGGTTTCTACAACTTGACCCACCCCGACCATGTGACCCAGAGATGGCAGTTGTTTGTCATTTACCAGCTCATCAACGTGCTCTTGGTGATCTTCAACTGCTACGGCAAGTATCTCCCATACTTGGCCAATGGAGCCCTCTACACGTCGCTTTTCTCCTACGTCGTTATCACCATCACGGTGTTGGTGTGTGCCCGCGGCAACTTCAACACCGCCCACTTTGTGTTTGTGGAGTTCGAGAACAATACCGGCTGGAAGTCGGCGGGAATTGCGTTTATTGTGGGTCTCGTGAATCCCAACTGGAGTTTCTCGTGCCTTGACTCGGCTTCGCACTTGGCCGAGGAAGTGCATGGCGCCGACAGAGTCATTCCTATTGCCATTCTCGGCACTGTGACGATCGGCATGGTGACCTCCATCACCTACTCGATCGCCATGTTCTTCAGCGTGCGCAACTTGCTGGATATCATCAACCACGGCACTGGACTTCCTATTTTGGACATCTACTACCAGGCGTTGAGCAACAAGGCCGGTGCTCTCTGTCTCGGTGTTTTGATTCTTCTTACCGGATGCGGCTGCACCATCTCGTCGCACACCTGGCAGGCTCGTCTTTGCTGGTCGTTCTCCAGAGACAATGGACTTCCATTTTCCAAGTACTTGAGTATCGTGGACCCCAACTTGGGCGTTCCGCTCAACGCGCACTTGTTTTCGTCCGCAATCGTGGCTGTTTTGGGCTGCTTGTACTTGGCGTCCAGCACTGCCTTCAACTCCATGGTGGTGGGCTGCATCACCTTCCTTCTTTTGAGTTACATGGTGCCCACCATGTGCTTGCTCTACCGTGGAAGAAACAACATCAAGCACGGGTGTTTCTGGCTCGGTCGCGTTGGTCTTTTCTGCAACGTCATGACGATTGCGTGGGCTCTTTTCGCCTTGGTGTTTTTCTCGTTCCCCACCTACATGCCTGTTGAGGCCGGCTCCATGAACTACGTCTGTGTTGTCTACGCAGTTTATGCCGTGTGGGCCTTGGGCTACTGGTTTTTCCCCATCAAGAAATACTCGTGCCGGGAATACTTTGCTGGTGGTCTTGGAAACAACGAGGAAGAGGAGTTCCCTGACGTGTGCTTGACCAAGCTCTAAGCCATGCGACACCTGCATCTCTACGGGTTTGACTGCGTCTTTTATTCGTTTGGCCTCATTCTTTTTAACACTTTTCAAATGAAGAAACGTGTTGAAACGCAAGGTACATTTTCCAGCCAGAGTTTGCGCCACCAACCGGTCTCTCATTTCGATCGAAGCGTTGGCGTGGCTCTTTTTTTTTGCACATTAGACACGGCGGCCAGGCAAGTCCCCTATGGCCGTCTTTCAGTTCATAGGTTTTCAACATAATCTACCGGAGTATACCAGAAAGGGAGTTTGAAGAAGCGTAGCGCATGTAGCAGAGTGAAAGCTAGAGCATCGAATGTCGAGGAGCGCAGGGCATGCAGCAGATTAAAATCCAGAACATCGAATGGGGAGAAAAGCTCCAGTTCCACGCATTTCCTACAACAGAGTATTCTACAAGCCAGGCGCTGCTGGGCTCCTAAGCGAACCAGCAACAGCCAATCACCCTCTCAGGGTTTTCTCGCAATTTGTACGGGCCTTCTGACACCTCTCTTTCAGCTCAACGATCCAGACAAGTTCTTATAGGCACGGTTGGTCTCTCCATCAGCTATCGCGTAGAATTACACAAAGTGCCGGGGCTGTCAGACGCAGCCATGGCCAAGAACTGGACACAGCCACAGACAAACCCCAGGCTATAAACTAGCACTGTCTAATGTGATGGATTAACTTTGGACAAAGTTGGGTTTGAAATTTCGCGGGCCATCGCGTTTATATAGCACCGCTCGCGGGGCGGGTAACTGCTGCTCGCGGTAAAGGTCAAACTCACGAAAAGAATTGTTTGCCTAACAACAACAACGACGCCTTCAGAGATATCTGGCACAAATTTAAAAAGGATTGAATATTCTTAAGCATGTCATTGTTTCTGCAGACCCCAGCGTTGGCAGCGCAGGCACCTCTGTCGAACGGAAACAGCCAAAACCAACCACCTCAAAACGCCATCTTTCTGGCCTCTTCCGCCAGTCTGAAGAATTCCTCGACTTTGCCATCCACAGCATATAAGAATGCGTCTACAGACAAAATACTCCGTGATTTGCTCGAGTCTGCCAACGGGTTGCCCAAGTTGGGCCAGGGCAACATCGAGAGTATCAACTTGACTCTCAATGATCTACAAACCACGACGCGGCAGCTCCGAAGTCAGGAAAAAGAAAATGGCAACTTCACACAGGCCCACTACTTGATGACTAAGAGCGGCATCAACGCTGCGGATCTTGCCAAAGAACTTGATTCGCTTCCTAAGGCCCTGGCTGCTCAGTTCACGGCCCCGCAAACTTTGGCGCCTACGCCAGACATGGAAAATTACTTGTTGGCGAAAAAAGAGGAGACCATTTTGAGCTCCATTGAGCAGTCGCTTGTAACGGCATCACACGACTTCGACACATTCATAAACGACAACGTGTCAATAGACTGGAAAGTCGGTAAGGAGAAGCTCAAGAAATCCCTTGGCATCCCTGTGAAGGGCAAAATATCGGCTGAACAGCTCGCAAAGGCGCTCTCGTGGAACTCGAACCTTTCAGGAAACTACAGGCTTTTATCGCCAATGGTTACGAAGACAGCCGCGAAATCCCGTCAGATGAGCAGAGAAAAGTTTGAGGCGCATGCCACGGCCATCTATAATCTCAATGAGGCTCGTAGTGACTCCTCTGCGTTCCCAATTTGCTCCAGCCTTGAGGAGTTGAACAAATTCAACACCGACCTAAAGCTGAAACAAATGTGCGAGGTTTGGAGAATCCTTGCCAGTCTCTGCAATGAAAAGTTTGCCAAAATCAACCAGGAGCAGCTTTTTCACGCCGGATACCAGCAGCCGGCGATTGAGAAGAACCTCAAGATGAAAATATTGTCGACATCCCGCTCGTATTTGGAGCAGCAGTTTTTCAATTACGTGGACGAAATCTACGTCAAGGAGCAAGCATCTGGCACAGAAAACCCCACCAACATCGGCAAGGTCTCGTTTTTTATCAACAAGGTGATCTCACAAAATAACGATGCCAGCTTTATGGACAAAACGATGAGCATCAATGGTGTTCCCATTTGGGCTTTGATCTTCTACTTGATGAGATCGGGCCTCTATGCTGAGGCAGTAGAGCTCACTACTTCTAACAAGCATGCATTTGAAAAGTTCGATAAAAACTTCCCTATCTACTTGAGCCACTTCGTTAAGCAAGACGGATTTGGCCTTCCGAGCGAGTTGCAAGAACGCATCTCGTCCGACTTTGCCCAGACATTCCAGTTCTTGGACGAGAACTCTCCCAACTTTGACCCTTACAAATACTGCGTATACAAGATTATTGGCAAGTGTGACTTGGTGAAGAAATCGTTACCCCGCGTGGTCAACCTTAGCATTGAGGATTGGCTCTGGTTTCACATGCTGGTTGTCAACGAATTCAGCACTGCATCAGCCTCTAGTTTGTTGTATGAGAACTACACTCTTGCTAGTTTGCAGAAAAAAGTCTTATCTCTCGGTCCCGGCAATTTCAATGCGCTGTCTAGCAATCCCTCTTACATCAAGGCACTTGTGATGCTTGGGATGTACGAGCTTGCAGTTCAGTTTGCCTACGAGGAAATTAGCGAGTGTGACGCAGTCCACTTGGCAATCTCGTTGAACTACTATGGACTTCTTCGTGTTTCCACCACGGACACCGACGCATTGATTAGCAACGGTCCTCAGGAGACCTTTGAAATCAATTTTGGGCGCTTGGTGGGTTCCTTTACACGCACCTTCAAGATTAGCGATCCTAAGGTGGCTGCGCAGTACCTCATTTTGCTATGCTTATCACGAGGAGGAAAGGATACCGCGGAGACTAACAGGTGCCATGAATCTCTTAGGGAGCTCGTGTTGCTTTCGCGAGAATTCAACCTCCTACTTGGCGAGTTGGACCCTGTAAGCGGAGGTAAAAACCCTGGTATTTTGGAGGCACAGCGGGCACTTATCAACCTTCCCGAGCTTCCCAAATTCTACTTTCAAATCACCGAAGGATGCGCTGTGCGCTGTGAAGAGGAGGGCCGGGTTTTTGATGCTGTGAGGCTCTACCAGCTCTGCCAGGACTACGATACCGTGATCTCCTTGGTAAACAAGCATCTCAGTGAGTTGATTGTGGCATGTGCACTCGACCAGCCTCTCTCGAGCAACAAAGAATACACCTCTGCATCTGGAGAGGTTAAACCTGAGGAAACGCCAGAGAACAACATTGTGTTGTTGAGCAAGCATCTTTTCTCGGTGCTCAAGAATAATAGCCGCATTCTGGAAAGCATTCTGACGAAACAGAAAAATATCATGCTGCATCTTTTGCCTGCGGTGGACATTCGTAAATTGTTCTGCGACAAGGATTGGCAGGGCACTCTTGATTTGATAAAATCGCACGGACTCGTGCCCATTATTTACACAGACGACTTTGCTGAAGTTAAGAAAGCCGCGGACTGGCTCCAAAGCCTCGATCAGACGCTAGTTGCGGTGGTTCCTTCACTTTTGGTGATTTCTATGACATGTGTTACTCAACTCTACCATGGGTTGTTAGGACGAAAATACGGAATGGCTGCACAAGAGAAAGAGTCGTTGATGAAGTTGAAACGTGCGGCCAAGAATTGTATGGTGTTCGCGGGAATGATCCAGTACCGGATGCCCAGAGAAACGTATTCGTTGCTTGTTTCTCTTGAGGCCCAGCTCTAGATAGCATGCAGTTCTCCCAATATCAGAGGATTTTCAGAGGCAAGATGAGCTTTCTATTTTCGCAACCACCCCCACTCGATCGGAATTCTGTATAAATGTGGGGTGAGCGTTGTCATGAGCCATCGGACATTTTGCAAATGTCATGAGCTGACATTCAATTTTAAGCTCTGGAGATTTTGAAGCCTGGCGTGATTTTTGTGGTATCACATAAGCTATTGATCGCTATCTCGTCCTCTCGACACCGTGCTGTAACGACATCTCTTCGAGTTCTGGCGGCACTCCAACATTGCGATTGACATAGTCAAGCTCAATATGTAAAATAGACCTTCTTCCAGTTGGCAGAATTGTCCAAACCATCTTCTTCCACGGGGAGATATAAAACACAGAAAAATAAAGTTCGTTCACTAAAC
Organism: Hermanozyma ubatubensis; assembly: GCA_030567085.1. Taxonomy (NCBI): domain Eukaryota; kingdom Fungi; phylum Ascomycota; class Pichiomycetes; order Serinales; family Metschnikowiaceae; genus Hermanozyma; species Hermanozyma ubatubensis. Next base: position 131,906 of record JAJLRP010000022.1, on the reverse strand, counting down.
CTGCTCTAACCATCGTTACCTTCCGTCTTATCAGCCATTTTTCACAGGCTACTTTTTCCTAATGCAGTGCCGTTTCGCGCCATTTGACCATTGGCATCCACATGATTGGGCACTGCACATAGCCATGGGCTCGCGATTTTGGGTGTCGATTCACATGAGGCTCAGCTTTCCCTAACGAGGTGTTTTTCTTCTGTTAACTCAACCACGCAAACCCCAAATTTAATTGCACAAAATGTCCGAGGAGCTTAAAACCATCACCATCAACGAGGTCCAGAAACACAACACCACCGACGACTTGTGGATCGTCTACAACGGTAGAGTTTACGACGTGACTTCTTACTTGGATGAGCACCCGGGAGGTGAGGAGGTTATTGCTGACGTGGCAGGCACTGACGCCACCGAGGCATTCAACGACATTGGCCACTCAGACGATGCCCACGAAATCTTGAAGGACTTGTTGATTGGCAAGCTTGAGGGTGGTGTGATTGTTGAACAGCACGGTGTGACTTCTCAGTCCGGATCGACCGAGATCTCGGGTATTCCATTCCCACTTCTTGCAGTCGTTGTTGCTGCCCTTGCTGCTGGTGCTTATTTCTACCTCGGTTAAGCTGAGTGCTATGACGCTAAGGCGAAGAGTACGGAATATGCCAAGTTGAAGAGGCAAGAGGAGATGTTATGGCGAAAAGGATAACGTAATGCATGGCGGCGACGTCGCAACTAGAAGTTAATAAACGAGGATACTGCCGGATTATCTAGAGGTGAATAGAGAAAGTAGCCGACTCTGCCGAAGTGTTTTTAAGTATGATGACGTAGAAGAGACAGAGCGAGATGTGGGCAGATGGAGCCATACTGGGGAAAAAGGTGCCAGTCAACATGATCAGAAATCTGCCAATTGCCACTGGAGTAGCAACATTGTCCTTTTTTTTCCACTGCGATGCATCCGCGGTCTGAAGAGCGGGGTCCACTGAATCCGATGAGGTAGAGCCGATTGTTACCAGAATCAAGAATAAACAGGCATTTGATCTACGTGACCGCCAGGGCCGCTGAATTTGTAGCTGCGGTGGCCGTGATGCCTTTAATTAGGTAATTGCGGCTTTTCAGGCACTTTTATTGGGCAGAAAGTGACCTCGGGCCGGCTTCTCCGCAAAGTTTGGCATATTTGCGATCTATAAGATGCTCCCATTCTGGAAATAGTAGCCAGGATTTCTGGGAGCGCCACTTTCCTCCAGGTTTCAGAATCTCGCCTGATCTCAGCACTAGTTATCAGAACCCTCTTCCAGAACGGCCAGAAAACGCCGCCTCAAAAGCTGTCAGCGTCAGCCAGCATCCTCTGAGTAAGCTCGATAGTTTCCGCACCTCCGTACCATCCCACAATGAGGCGCTTTTTTGGTAATCGTGGGCCACGGCAGAATCGGCAGCGTCAGTTGATAAAAACGTCACTGTGGCCGTGGCATATTTTCCCATTTGGCGGCCAACCTTGCAGTCTTCGACAGTGCCAAAAATAGACATGATCTGCGTGAGCAGAGCGGCATCGATTTGGGATTCTTGTTCGGCCCGAATCTTCCACGCAACAACCACCATCGGCAGCGGGTCAAGGCTGTCAATTATAGGAATTTCTAGATCACGAAAACTCATCGGGCCGGCCGCATGTGTCTCCATCTGCCTCCTGTACCTAAGCGTCTCCATCCGGATTCTGTCCAAATCCACCTCCGACACCGATGGCACGGCAGTGGCTTGAGATTCGGCACGCCGAAGGTTTTCCTGAAATCGCCGGATCTGCTCAGGTAGAAGCGATCCCAGTTTTTGGTGATTTCTGTACTCGTCATACTGACGTCGGAGATTGGCGTCTCGAAGGACTGAGTAGATGAGCGAGAGCTGTTGGAACTGCTCCTCGGCGCCGGGGTTTTTGTCAGGATGTAGAAGAAGGGCTTTTTGGCGATATGCGCGTGCCACTTCTTTGTTAGAAGCGTTTGGCACAACGCCTAATTCGGCATAGGCATCGATGTTTCCCAGAAGTAGGTTGTCCATGCAGGTCGTGGTGGAGATGATGACAATGGCCGTGTGGGCGAGATCCGGCAGACGAAAAAAAAAAAGCAGTCAAGAATATGAAGAGATAAAGGAGCGAAGGTAGCCTATCAGAAATGTACAGCGATGGCAGCGCTTTGTACGGAGGAGGTAAGAACTCGCCAATTTGTTGGTACCGCCGCATGGGTTGATTATGGCGAGAGTAACGATCACTTGCTTGTTTTTTGAGTTCTAAATCCTAACTTTCCCTCTCGCCCTCTGAATAAGTTGTTCTTTAGCATGCAATGTGCTTAGTTACTTTGCCGCATGGTGAGAAGAAACAAACTGACGCTGAACGGCTGGCGGTAATTTATATCTGAAATTTAAATAATCAGGCTTTCTGAAGACTTTTTGCATTCTTTTTATCGATTTTTCCCCCGAGTTTCCTCTCTTGGTACCTCTCTCATTCTCTACACCTTCGGACGTTTCCTGCACCTCTCCGACATCATGTCTGTTGAAAGTCCCCTAGACGCCACATTCGGAGTACGCTTCGCCGAATACGTCGGTTCATACGAGGACTACCGCAAACTCAGAACAAAAGTCAACCGCTCGCTTCTTCAGTTGCGTAAAGAGCTCAACATCGTCACTGCCGATACCAAGAACTATCTGGAAAAAGAATACACCAAGAAAATCAGCGCCGAGGATGTCAGCCAAAACTCGAAATTTGCAAATATTCTTCTTCTCACTGCAGAAAGAGATTCTTTGTATTCTCTTGAGCTCAAGAGTCTTATCGAGCTGAGCGGCAAGAAACGTTCGTCGTACAAGAAAGTTATGGCCACCAAGTCCAAAAGGGCGGTTGCAACTTCCGTGAAATTGCTTGATGTTGCTAAAACCAGTGAGCCGATTTCCAAAATCGAGCTCTACGTGTACTCCGCTTTGCTCACCGGATACTACGCCGTCATCAAGAACAGATGGGACCGGGCCATCCACTCATACTCGGTGGCAAGGTGTGGGCTTGAGCTTTTGCTCGACCAGTGCAAAAAGGGAGAAGATACGCATCCACAAATTGAGTGGACTCGTCTCAGTCCCGAGATCATGGACGAATTGATTGAATCGCTTGTTGATCCGTCATTGCAGCTAGCCTTGGCACAAACCGGCAATCCAACGCGAGATGTACGTGCAGTAGCTAGAGAGCATTCACATGACAAAGTATGTGCTCATTTGGAGGGATCCGTGGTCGCTATCCAGGCTGTTGATGGCAAATTCGTGAAACCGTTCGAAGGTGAGATTGTCCGCACCGTGGTGTGGCGTTCTCACGAGGCGCAAGTGAAGAATACTGAGATTGCGCTTAAAATCCAAGAAATCAACAACATACCTTACCCTGAAGACAGTTTGTCCTCTTATCCGGGAGACATCTGCGAGATGTGGCCAGTCCTCGTTGCGATGCACAAAAACGACATGAGCAAGACTGACGAGGCTGATGACACTGAAGCTTCCCAGGATGACGCTATCTTGTTGACTTATCTCAACTACAACATGCTCTTGCTGCAGATTGCAGGTTTGTTGAATAAATTACAAGATGCGCGCAGATTTTGGATAATAGAAGATGACATCCGCCAGTTAGAGTTGTGCTCCCATTACGCAGATGAACTCAAAGACTTGCCTGGAGTGCACAACGACGAAGAATTAAGCAAGTCTCTCGATGATTTGAAGGGTTATCTCGAAGTATACCGTCTTTGGATGGTGGCTAAGTACTATTTCTTGGCTGAAAAGTATCCCGAGGCTTTGAAGATATTGTTATCGTGCCGCGACTATTCTGTTCCAGAAGGCTTCTACAAGATAAGCGAACTTCCTTACCAGGTGGCGAAGCCCGAGGACGCCAAACACCTCCAAGAAAACATCAAGTCTCTTTTGGTACAAGCTCATGCCGCAGCGCAGCATCTGAAGGAGTCGTGGCTCTCATCGCCATTGGTAGTCGACAACATTCGCAAGCCACCTGTTGGCTTTGAAAGTATGAAAAACGCGACCAACGTGGACAAACTTGGCAACATCAGGCCTATTTTGAGCAAGCCGGCGTTATTTGATCTTGCTTTCAATTACATAGGCTACGCTGGAAAAGGGCAGACCCTGAAGGTGACCGACGAAGTGAGTGACGACAAGAAGAAGTCGCGGTTCTTCAGTCTTTTTGGAAGATAGAGTGGGAAGGCTTTTAATCAAACGATAGCGGATCGCTGCGGGATGACGCTATAGTCCAATGTTGGAGCGGTTGGCCATGTCGACATTAAGGCGGCTATTCTCAAAAGTTGGCCCCAGAACAACATCTCCTACTTTTTGGCCACGCCACCCATTCTTTTATAGCCATTAACTTGACCTACTCTCAAAATTGTGGATCTTGGCTGTATTTTTCACTCTTTATCCATTCCTTTAGCAAATCCTGCATGCGATCACAACCTCCAGCTCACACCATGAAAGACAAGGCTGCCACGCTTATTTTTTGCGTGCTTGGTCTCTATGCGCTGTTTCTTCTGTGGTCTCTTTTGCAAGAGAGAATCAACACGAAACCATACGGACTTGAGAATGGCCAACCGGTATTCTTTAAAGCCCCGCTTACTGTGAATGCCATACAGGCATCGTTTGCATCCTTAGTTGGCTTGGTGTACCTGGGAGTTGCGCACAAGCAAAACCCGTTGAATGTATTTAAAGACGACGCTAAATCCAAGAACGGGAAGCGCATCTTGGTGTCGTTCTTATTTATTGCGGTAACATCGAGTGTTTCATCCCCCTTGGCATATCAATCACTTCGACACGTCGACTACGTGGCGTTTTTGCTAGCCAAATCGTGCAAATTGTTGCCTGTCATGTTTGTGCACCTTCTTCTCTACCGCACGAGATTTCCTCCTCACAAGTACTTGGTGGCCACCATGGTTACGGGTGGAGTGGTGCTCTTCACTTTGAGCGGCCACTCGCTGAAAAAGGGCAAGAAATCAGGCTCAGGGTCAAATTGCGACGGCAATGTGTTGCTTGGAATGGTACAACTTCTTGGCTCCATGCTTTTAGACGGATTCACAAACTCCACTCAGGACCAGATGTTTCGGCTCCGGTCCAAACAGAAAATCACAGGAGCATCACTCATGTGCATATTGAACGCGCTTGTGCTGATCTTGACGCTTCTGTACTGCTTCTACTTCAAATACGAGTCGGAGATCTTGTATGTTCACCGGTTTGTCGTCGCATATCCAAAGGCTCTCACGGACATTTTGCTGTTTGCGGCTTTTGGGGCCGCCGGACAAATATTTGTTTTCGTAATCTTGGAGAAATTTGACTCATTAATACTCGTCACCGCTACCGTCACTAGAAAGATGATCAGCATGATTTTGAGCGTAATGTTGTTTGGCCATAAATTGTCCGTTGGTCAGTGGGGTGGCGTGGCCATGGTGTTCGGTGGAATCGGCTACGAGTCCTACTTGAAGGCCGGAACGAAGAAAAAGAAAGATTAGATGATAGAACTGTGTGGGTTCGGCTTGTTGCATGGAACTACCAGTGCGGAGGGAAGGCGTCGTAAGCGCCAAGTCAACGCAAATATGCATTAGTATAAATAATGAGCTATGTGAGTCCTGCTACTGAGAGGAAAGCTGCACCATGAGACACGTGCCCTGCTCCTGTGGCTCGGTTCCTAGTATCAGGCATCCAAGGTGATAACCACCTTGCCCACGGCTTTGTTGGAACCTAGACGGTCCACGGCAGCCTGGAAATCAGCAAATGGATACGAGCTGTCGACAAATACCTGGATCTTGTGCTTGTTAAAAGCCAGAACCAATTCGTCGGGCCAAGGGCCGTCGGCTTGTATCAACACGGACAGGTAATAGTAAGGCAAGAGACCGATTTTTGATCTTATTGCCCTGATCGCGGCAAGTGCGTTTTTGGGGACCGCCATGAAACCGGAGACCGTGTACTCCAATTTAGCGTCACCCACAATCGTGACGTAAGAGCCAAATTCCTTCTTAGAGCGAAGAATAGTGGAGATGTTGCTGAAAAGGTCAGCATTTCCGCAGCAGTCGAGCACGGCATCAAACTTGCCAGTTTCTTTCACCAGCTCAAGAACTGGGTTCAAAATCGACTTGCTTTTGGAGTAGTCGATCACCTCTGTAGCACCAAGTTCACGTGCAGTGGGTTCGGTTCTCCCCGAGCAGGTTACCACAATGTGTTCGGATCCATAGACGTACTTAGCCAATTGCACGCAGTAACGGCCCACCGAGGTTCCCGCACCAAGAATCAACACCTTGTTGAATTTGTTGCCCTTCGTACAGCTGTTGAACATCGTTTCAGCCGTGCCAAACACCAATGGGTAGGCGGCTGCCTGTTCCCATGACAAGTTGCCCGGAATCTTGCGGATGGACTTGCCGAATTTCTGGGTGATATCAATAAGCGTGAACTCTGACACAGTACCTCTGCCAAAGGGCGTTTGGTGAAGTCCACACACCCTGTCTCCAACTGCTAAGCCGGTTTTCTGAGCGGCCAAACTTCCGAGAGCAACAACCTCTCCGGAGTAGTCCAGGCCAAATCCTTTTTCTCCGCGGAAGACGCCAGGAATTGCCAAAGATTTCAAAATGATGTCCACAGGGTTAAGCGCAGCTGCTTTGATCTTGACAAGGATGCTCTTGCTATCAACTTGGTAAGAACCGTCGGCAGACTGCTCCACTGGCAACGAGTCAGTGGAAATTTTCAAGGGAGTATTTTTATTTTTCCAGGTGAGTGCCTTGAATTCGAGTGCCATTTCTTATTGTGTTTCGAACGTTGGTGGGGCAATTGGCGTCTTATATATTGCTTGCCGTATTCTGGAAGCGTGCACACGAAGGGCAAGTCGCATGTGCGGCAATCGATGCAGTGCATGAATATGTCCGCCAGCGATGGTGGGGTTCCGGAGAATTCGGAGATATTAAGGGAATGTCGAAATTTCGAGAAACTCGCCACACGGGATACCGGTCCCGGCTTCCGGCAAAGTTTCGCTTTTCGAAGTCGCAACCATCGTTAAGGTTTGATGATTTGGATTTTCCCCACTTTTGCAGTCAGCTTTGACTTTTCGTGTGCACTCCCGAGCGGCTGACACCTAAGATGAGTATGTCGAGATGGCAATTCCAGAAGTGATGGGAGTTCAAAAATCGCAATTTGGTTGCGGTCGATTTTTTTCACCTGCTGGTCTAAATCCTCTGCGATGGAGAGATAAAGACAAACGCAAGAACCGCATCCTCTAAGTATTATCTCCCTCAGGTCCTCATTCTTTTAGGATAACCGGTCTACTTTGCTGCAAATGGCATTGGAAACAGTTATATCGAATTCGAACTAAGCTACTTCGCAGAAAGCCCTGGCTTGCGCAACGCCATCTCTACTTCTCAATAAACTCGAGAAGATCCTTGTTGACGGCGTCCTTGTGAGTGGAACACAAACCGTGACTAGCACCCTTGTACTTCTTCTCAGTGGGCTTGGGCAACAACTTTAACGCCGCCTCACTGGACGAGACTGGAGGGACAATCTGATCATCGTCGCCGTAGAGCACCAAGGTAGGAATTGTCATTTTCTTCAAATCCTCCGTCATATCCGTGGCACTAAACGCCGCCACACAGTCGTGGAGCGCCTTGATAGATGCCTGCATTCCCTGCAACCAGAACAGGTCGATAAGGCCCTGCGACTTTTTCGACGAGTCGTGGTTGAATCCATAGAAGGGCGTGGCCAAGTCCTGGAAGAATTGAGACCTGTCCTTCAACACGTTACTGCGAATATCGTCAAACACGTCCAATGGCAAGCCTTGCGGGTTGGAGGACGTTTTCAACATCAACGGAGGCACGGCACCAATCAAAACTGCCTTCAGCACACGGTCGGTTCCATGGCGGCCCACGTAGCGAGCAACCTCACCACCGCCCGTGGAATGACCAACATGGATTGCGTTCTTTAAGTCAAGATGTTGCACCAATTCTGCCAAGTCGTCGGCATACTGGTCCATATTGTGGCCATCCCACGGCTGCGAAGAACGGCCATGGCCACGACGATCGTGGGCAATTACCCGATATCCTTTCAGAGCAAGAAAGTACATCTGGTCCTCGAAGGCATCAGACGATAAAGGCCATCCGTGGCTGAAAACAACAGGCTGGCCCTTTGGGTTGCCCCAGTCCTTGTAGAAGAAGTTTGTTCCGTCCTTTAGTTTGAGATACGAGCTTCCCATGGTGGTGAAATGGTCTTATGGATGCAGCAACGATGTAATTGGCGAGTCAGCTAGAAACCAGAGCTTCTCGGAGGTCGAAGTGCCGAGATCTGGAATATTCCAAGGCTCTAAATAGCCCCTGCACCTTCCTAGAGGGGATTGCTCTGGCCACAGAATGCATATAGAGGGAGTAGCTGGAAGGGTCGATTCTTGGATGTGGAGGTAGGGTGGTTGGTGCAGTGCAATTTGTCAGTCACGACAAACCTGGCCGTCGGGAGACTTGAAATCCTGGACTCTGTGATGGTTTGGGGCTCAGAACTTTGATCGTTTTGATTGCAAAACGGAACTCGTCGGATTGCAATTCTGGATTGCACTGTTTCATCCCGAAATTGGCAGTATGACTTCGGCTGCAAACTTGCCAATTACAAACGACTGCCAAGTCTGGAAGCGTGTTTGTCTCCACTCTGGTCAACCAGGTGCACAGTGTGCTATGTGGACTCCGGAGAGAGCGTGATAGTTCCGGTGGCCTCGGAGAAAACGAAACAACGTAGGAAAGATGCCGCGGCATCTCGCTGCTGAGTAATTGACTTTCAAGCTGAGTAGTACTGAGGTAACTTCGGCATTTCGTCTCCTTTTGGACACTTGTCGTCTGCTGTTTTCGTGGCGGTTTGACGACCTACATACAGCCCCCTCACCGTCTACACTGACCTCACCTTGCAAGGCAGCATTTGGTCCAAAAAGCCACTTTCTTGAGAATTTCAATTATTAGAACTATAACATCCATTATAATTCCGTGTATCAGAACGTAATCACACAGCAACATCCTGGTTAAACATCCGATTATACCACCACAACCCAGATCCTCGCCCTAAACAAGCCCATGCACCGACTCAGGACTTGTGGGACACGGATCCAAAACGTGCTATGTGGCGCTTTGTCACTATTTCCCAAAGTGCTAGTTCTGGCATTACTCACGTGGTCCCTCTGGGCTTCGTGCACTCTGATGCATCTCTACTACCAGAACCCGCTGTTACTACTACAAAGCGCGTTGTTGCTGCTTTACATTCTATGTATGTTCACCTACTTCATGGTAATTGTAGTCGGGCCGGGGTCTCCCCGCGACTACCCTGAACTACGTGAGTCGCCTACTCAACAGGAGAATCCATTTTCAGGTTCTCCAGGAGACAACAAAGCTGGAGACGACACCAGAGTGCCGCCGGCCGACATATTCACGAGCCACACATTCAAAAACAATGCTCCTGCCTACAGATGGTGCTCCAAGTGCAATGTGTGGAAGCCAGACAGATGCCATCATTGTTCCACATGTCGCCGTTGCTTCCTTCGCATGGACCACCACTGCCCGTGGTTTGCATGCTGCATTGGGTTTAGAAATCAGAAGCTTTTCGTGCAGCTGCTTGTATACATTGCCGTCTATTGTATGGTTGTTTTCTGTGTTCTGGGTGCCATGATGTGGAAGTTTTTCGAGGATGAGGCATACGACGGCAAGGCGTATTTGCTGCTCAACTTAGTGCTCTGCACTGTAGTCTCGCTTGCATTCTCTGTGGCCATGGCATTCTTCGCTGGGTTTACCGTCTGGATGACTTTACATAATTACACGACGATAGAGTTCCAAGATCGCCAGTGGAACTACTCTGAAAGTGGCGCCAGGTACTACGAGTTTGATAGCTCGGGAAAAAAGGTTGCTGTTGGCCACATCTGGGACATCAGTCCGGGGTACAACTGGAAATCTGTAATGGGACCTAACTGGGTGTCATGGATGCTTCCGACCCTGAACGGGGGCAATGTTTTGGGCAACAATGATGGCGTCAATTTCACTGTCAACACCGAAGTGTATGAAAAGTACAAGTATAATGCCCAGCTTCAAGACCAGTTGAATGCGCAGTTGGCGGAATATCGGGATCGTGTGCGTGGAGTTCGAAGAGAAGACCCGAGTCGCAGTGACGATGCTCAGGGCTCAGGGTTTGAGTTGAGTTCCGAAGAATGAGCTATTGTCGCTGAATATGGGGCCGAGGGCATCTCAGCGAGGTCGCTTGGGAGCACATGCGGTTAAGGGGGATTTAATCTATTTAACTAGGCGATTGTGAATCGAACTTCATTATCGCTCTCGTCATCCTGCTCATTCGGCGTTGCTGCTTGACGTGTCTATTTATTCCCACAGTCTGTCACCTCAAATCCAGGGAAGGCATACTGCTAATGCAACAAAAGATAATGCTAGAGAAAACGCGATTTTCTGTAACGATACCTCACGAACTCTAGTTGTCTCCATTCCAACCTCTCCGGGTTCGCTTCTCTATCGTCCTGCACCAACACCAACACCTCCATCCTCATGTACGTCCAGTTGCCGTTCGACGAACTCAAGGTCGACCCCAACAAAAAGAAAAGAGTGGCGTATTTCTACGATGCCGATGTAGGAAACTATGCCTACGGTGCCGGCCACCCCATGAAACCCCATCGTATCAGAATGGCCCACTCGCTCATCATGAATTACGGTCTCTATAAGAAAATGGAGATTTACCGGGCCAAACCCGCCACCAAGCAAGAAATGTGCCAGTTTCATACCGATGAGTACATCGACTTTTTGAGCAGGGTCACCCCAGACAATTTGGACATGTTCGCCAAAGAGCAGATCAAGTTCAACGTGGGTGACGATTGTCCTGTTTTCGACGGATTGTTCGAATACTGTGGAATTTCAGGCGGAGGAAGCATGGAGGGTGCTGCCCGGCTTAATCGTGGCAAATGTGACATTGCAATCAACTACGCTGGCGGATTGCACCATGCGAAGAAATCCGAGGCGTCCGGCTTTTGCTATCTCAACGATATTGTATTGGGAATCATTGAGTTGTTGCGCTACCATCCTCGTGTCTTGTATATCGACATCGATGTTCACCATGGAGACGGAGTTGAGGAAGCATTCTACTCCACGGACCGGGTCATGACGTGCTCGTTCCATAAATACGGAGAATTTTTCCCCGGAACTGGTGAGTTGAGAGATATCGGTGTGGGCAAGGGTAAGAACTATGCGGTGAACATCCCGTTGCGAGACGGAATCGATGACGCCACATACAAGTCCATCTTCGAGCCTGTGATCGAAAAGATCATGGAGTGGTACCAGCCTTCTGCTATCGTGTTGCAATGTGGTGGAGACTCTCTTAGTGGAGACCGTCTCGGATGTTTCAACTTGTCAATGCGTGGCCATGCAAACTGCATCAACTACGTCAAGAGTTTTGGTAAACCCATGATGGTTGTGGGTGGTGGAGGCTACACAATGAGAAACGTGGCACGGACGTGGGCGTATGAATCGGGATTGCTCAATGAGGTCGACTTGCCAAGTGAGTTGCCCTACAACGAGTACTACGAGTACTACGGGCCGGACTACAAATTGGATGTGCGGCCGTCAAATATGTATAACGCCAACGCACCCGAATTCTTGAACAAGATTTTGACCAACATCATTGCCAATTTGGAGCATACCAAGCACGCGCCATCTGTTCAAATGAACGAAGTTCCTCGTGATGCTGAGGACCTTGGTGACGAGGATGAAGACACAGCCATGGCTATCGACAGCAAGGGTGGGTCGCAGATGGCACAAGACGAACGAGTGGTGCCTGAAAACGAGTTCTACGATGATGATGACAAAGACGTCGGCGAGAAGAACATCGACACCGAGACAGCCGCCACCTCCACCGCAGAGGCCACCGAGTCTGCGGAGTCTGCCGAAGCCAAAGATTTTGCCAAACCAGCTGATCTGGAAATTGCCAACGGTGCCACTGTTTCCCAGCACGTGTTGACCGAGGAGGAGAAGAAAGAGATTGAGCAGTTGAACAGCCTGCTGTAGACAGCGGCAATGTATAATAAGCGGCCCAGCGGTCGTTGTTTTAAAATGTACACGAGATTACTAGAATGTGAAGGCGACAACCAGTGGCTGGTAAGCAGGAACTGATCGTGTCGGTCTGAGAAGGTTGCTGAGGCATCGTAGACAAGCGACAAAAGGGGAAACAGCCTTTACTCAGGAAACTATTCGCGGCCAAGAGTGCCACCATGAATTTCGTCAATTGAAGAGCTTCAGAGGGCCAGTGTTTGAGCGTTACTGAACACACCTCGGCTATATCCCTTCTTCCTCAACGAATGAACTTCATTCAAATCTCAACCAATGCTCTTCTCACTTCTTCTTTTCGCCTGCCTTCCTTTCCCTCTCCTTTCAGACTCCACCTTCCCAGTCCCCGCTCACTGTGCAGGCTGAGTCACCAGTCATCACCCTATGTTTCCCAGGCAATTACCCCACGCCATGCGCTTCCTACGGCATGGATACAACCGTCGAAGGTCACATGACACTTCTCAAATGCATTGGGTGTTTTGGCCTCTTCGACCCCTTGCCACGCATCACCATCGTCAGCTTTCAACTACACCGTCGACCCTGGCGACATCCTCAGCAGTCAGGATCTTACCGTGCACAATTCTAGAGAGCAAAACATGCCCCGAATTTGCAGGTCTGCCCCACTCGAAGCTCCTTAATTTGGTTTGGCGTCTGCCTCTCAGAAATCTCTATCTCGTCAAGAAACCTTGGAACGCTACCGTTTTGGATGCTACGAAGACGTTCATAGATCACGTTCACACCCACTATCCGCTGGTGAACATTATTGTCGCCGAGGATGTGGCGCAGGAGCTCGCTGCTGTGTTTGAAGGCTCCAATTCTCAGCACACCCTCTTCACGGGGAATGTCAACGAGATTGTGGCGAAAACCGATCTCATCGTGTCCCTCGGCGGCGATGGAACAACATTGCGAGCGGTCTCTGCGTTCTCGAATGCTGCCGTGCCACCGGTTCTCAGTTTTGCATTGGGAACCCTCGGGTTTCTTCTTCCGTTTGACTTCTCGACATATGCCGACACGTTCAAGGCCGTGTATGAGCTGCGAAGCAAGGCGATAAACAGAACACGGCTCGAGTGCCACGTGGTTCAAAAGTGCGTCTTCGAAGACAAGAAGGACGCCAAACCAGGAGAAGACATACCTACACTGGTGAAAGAATACGAGTTGGCGCATTACAAACAGCACCACAACTCTACAATGCTCCATGCCATGAACGACATTTCCTTGCACCGTGGACTGCAGCCAAATCTCATTTCGCTAGATATCTACATCGACTCGGAGTTCTTGACCACCACCACGGCTGACGGTATAGTGTTTTCCACACCCACGGGATCAACGGCATACTCACTTTCTTCTGGCGGCTCCATTACGCACCCGCTAGTTCCGTGCATTTTGCTTACTCCCGTATGTCCCAGACTGTTGCTGTTTCGGCCCTTGATCCTCCCGCTGACGTCGCACATTATGATCAAGTTGTCGCTGTCAAACCGAAACTCGATGATTTTCATGAACATCGACGGAATTCCCCAGCCCAGTCTCCGTCCTGGTGACGAGATCCACGTGGTGAATGAAACAGGGACCATTTTCATTCCCGGCGTTCACCAGCCGCCAAAGCTGCTCCGCACTCGGCGCGATTTTGACGAGTACATAGAGCCTGGGCGCAGCGGCTTCTACAGAGAGCCGGATACTCCTCTCCTGCGTGGGATTTTCTGCGTGGCCAAGACGGAGAACGACTGGACCAAGGGCATTAATGAGTTGCTTGGGTTCAACAGCTCGTTCGGCGGTGCCAACAAAGCGAAGCCGACGAAGACTACGAAGTGAACAATTATGTAATGAATGGCTGAAGAAACATTGTGGAAGGATGGTGCGGCTGTAGAGATGGCCGGGTGTTATTGAGAGGGGGGGGAATCAAAGCGTCAAATTGTAGAAGCAGGTCGCGTGGAGCAAGATACACGGACCAGAGAATTGAAGGCACGCCAAAATCGCTACCCATTCCGACGTTCTTGGTAGGCAACAATTGCAAATACATCTGAAAAAAAATCCTCGTATGTTCATACTTCGGAATGCGCCGGGTTGCCATTTTCGGAGGCGCAACTTAACCCCCACCCACAGTGCCTGCACCACCACGTCAACGCAAGATAGCAGCCTCCATCTAACATTCTCAGGCGACGTTGGCGTGCTGGCTAGCGTCACGTGACGAGTCCACGTGCCGGTATCCTGCAAGCGCCGCAGCACCTGCGAATGCGCGCCAAGGTGAGATTTCATAAGCAGCGCCGCTTACACGATCCACTGCAGCTTATGTAAGCGAGGTGGGCGGCCCGGAAGTGTCTAGTTGCTTTTTCGGGTACTATGTGCAGGATGGTCCACTGAGATCACCCTTGTGCGCGTGTGGCGGATGACCCCCACCGCGCCAGCACGGTGCAGCGGTGCCGCCACTCCGCACGGGGGCCGGCCCGCCGGCGCTGCGCCAGAACGGCGTATCACGTGACACGGAGGTACGGGTGTGTGACGCAAGCGCCTCCCCTGGCGCTGCGGCTCACCCAAAAAAAGAAAGACCGTTCATGCGAGCTGCTGTCGTATTTTCGCGCGCCCCCATGCAGGTGGATGTTTCCAGAGGCTAATCGTGGCATTTGACTCCCTGAGCCAGAGGGCAAAATACGGGTCGGTGGAAACAGCGGCGGGCGAGTCGAAAATGGAGGCGGCGTGAAAACGGCGTGCCGCGGCCGCGGCGCCAGGCGGCGTTTCCCGGCGTTTCCCGCCCTGGTGGCGCCAGTTGTGCCAGACCTCGAGTGGCTTTAGAAACACCCGTACACCACTCACAGTAGGACGTCGGGCTTTGAAACAGAAAAAAAGACACCGCTTCCCCCTCCCCGCCCCGTCCATCACCACCACGCCCTCGACCAGGGACCCCAATCCGACGGCAAGTTGAACAGAGTGCAAGACCCGTACACCACGGCTTTGTGACCCTAAAATATTCTTTGGCGCCTCCGCACCCCCAAGCCAAAAACCTCAACCCCACCGTGCACCCAGAAATGTCGCTTCCCGTGCAGATGGCGATGAAACTGGCCAACGGGCTCAATCCGTCGCCAGGCGTCGTTCCCGTGCAACAGCAGGTGCAAATGATGCCCCATGGCGCCCACGCCCACGCGCTTTCTCAGCATCACCAGAGCCAGCAACAACAACAACAGCAACACCAGCAACTGCTGCAACAACAGCAACAACAGCAACAACATCAACAAAACCCGGGTAACCCCGGCAATGTTGGGCCCGTGCCCAATCCCCAAAGCCAGCCGGCGCAGCCGCTTCCCCGCACGTCGGTGTTGGACGAAACAACGTCGTCCACCTGGCTCGCCATCGGCTCGTTGGCCGAGAGCCTCGGCGACTTGGAGAAGGCGCTGGCCGCATACGACGCGGCCTTGCGCCACAGCCCCCTGAACCCCGACGCCTTGACGCGCATGGCCAACATCTACCGGTCACGGGACCACTTCCTAAAAGCCGCCGAGTTGTACGAGCAGGCGCTCAACTTCAATCCCGAGAACGGCGACACCTGGGGGCTTTTGGGCCACTGCTACCTCATGATGGACGACTTGCAGCGCGCCTACGCCGCCTACCAGCGCGCCCTATACTACTTGGACAACCCCAACGTGCCCAAGTTGTGGCACGGCATCGGGATTTTGTACGACCGCTACGGCTCGTTGGAGTACGCCGAGGAGGCGTTTGTGCGCGTGTTGGACCTCGACCCCAACTTCGACAAGCTGAACGAAATCTACTTCCGCTTGGGCATCATATACAAGCACCAGGGCAAGCTTCCCTCGGCGCTCGAGTGTTTCCGCTACATTTTGCCCAACCCGCCGCAGCCGTTGACCCAGCCCGACGTGTGGTTCCAGATCGGCCTGGTGTTTGAGCAGCAGAAGAACTGGACCGGCGCCAAGGAGGCGTACGAAAAAGTGTTGGAGGTAAACCCCAACCACGCCAAGGTGTTGCAGCAGTTGGGCTGTTTGTACCTGCAAGCTGAGGCGCCTGCAGACGGTGGCGCCGTGGCTGGAGGAGCCAGCGGCGGTGCCGGTGGAGGTTCCGCCGCCAACGCCGCCGCCAGCGCCGCGTCCGGCACTCCCGCCACGCAGGCGTTCCACCAGGACCTCAATATTGCCTTAAAATACCTCTCCCAGTCGATCGAGATCGATTCCTCCGACGCCCACTCGTGGTACTACTTGGGCCGCGTGCACATGATCCGCGGCGACTTCAACGCCGCCTACGAGGCGTTCCAGCAGGCGGTGAACCGTGACTCGCGCAACCCCACCTTCTGGTGCTCCATTGGTGTTCTCTACTACCAGATCTCCCAGTACAGGGACGCCTTGGATGCCTACACCCGCGCCATCCGCCTCAACCCGTACATCTCCGAGGTATGGTACGATCTCGGCACCCTCTACGAGACGTGCAACAACCAGATCTCTGATGCCCTCGACGCCTACCGCCAGGCCGAGCGCTTGGACCCGGGAAACCCCCACATCAAGGCCCGTTTGGAGCAGCTCATGAAGTATCAGCAGGACGGCAACACGCATCCGCCCCAGCCGCCGCCAGTCAGCCAGCAGCCGCGCCTCCCCCAGGGCATGGTGCTCGAATCGACCCAGCAGCAGCCCCAGCAGCCCGAGAATGCCCACAACTCACAGGCCGGACCGCCACACCCGGTACCGCAGTTCCAGGGCCCGCCACTGGGGCCTCTGCAACTTCCGCAGGTGCCTCCGCAGCCTCTCCAGGCTCAGCAGCAGCCGCCACAACAACAGCAACAGCAACAGCAACAGCAACAGCAACAGCACCCTCCAGTGCAGCCTGTGGCGTTCCCCCCTCCAATTTCCCAGGACCCG
Organism: Hermanozyma ubatubensis; assembly: GCA_030567085.1. Lineage (NCBI taxonomy): Eukaryota > Fungi > Ascomycota > Pichiomycetes > Serinales > Metschnikowiaceae > Hermanozyma > Hermanozyma ubatubensis. The sequence goes on along the minus strand of JAJLRP010000022.1, from coordinate 114,958 downwards.
CCCCAGCAAGTTCAGCAGCAGCAGCAGCAGCAGCAGCCCCCACAGCTCACTTCTCCTAATGTGCCACTAACAGCGCCCAGCGCAGCCTTCCAGCCCACGCCGGCCTCGTCGTCCTCTAACACGCCGGCTGCTCAGCAGGCCAGCCCACCAAAGTTGGCCGAATTGGCAGCACCTGTGCCAGCGCCACTCCCAGCGGCTCTGGCGGAACAACCTTCTCCAGCTCCTGCGGAGACAACTTCCGTGCCCCCTGCGCAAGCAACGGCGCCACTTGAGACCCCAGAGAAGCAGCCAGCCAGCTCTGTAACTCCGCAGGTGCCATCTGCTGAAGAAACCAGCTCAGCGACCCCCGTGGAGAAGCCCAAATCTGCAGACGCCACTGTTTCGCCTCCAGCGGACTCGGCGGCGCCCGCCAACGGCACGTCTGCCAAGCACGACTTGGAGGAGAAGCCCGAGTCGCAGGCGAAAAAGCCCCTTCTTGAGGCGCCAGTGAAATCAGAGGCGCCCAAGAAGCAGGAAGAGGCTGAAAAGCCCCAACCCGCTGCCGAAAAAGAAGAGGATGATGACGACGATGAGGAGGAGCAAAAGGACTCGGGGCCAGTGGAGCCACCGTTGCGCAAGGTCGAGGAAGATGAAAATTACGACGATGAGTAGAGGCCGCAGACGGACAATTTGGCGTGCCGGTTCACATCCAGACCTGCAACGCCAGCCTCGTGTATGTTAAGTGTAATACTATTTGTACTGACTGTAGGTGGTGGAACCTCAGGCTCGAAGAATGGCCACGAGAATGGCCACCGTTCTCTGTATTGTTTTCTTCAGGTTCTGTTTTATTAACTTCATACATTCATTCTGTTTACCGTTTGTAGGCTGCTCTTGGGCGCCTGCCCAGTCATCCCCTAGCATTGACTCAGCATTGACTAAGCACACTCAAATCCGCCCCATTTTTCGCTGCCAAATTTCTAGTCAAATGTTCCTGGGGCACGCACAGTGCCTGGGAGACGTTCGGGCAACGGCAACGATGGGTCGGTCAACTCCTTCGGAGTTGGTACCACCACCATCCCGCCAAGCTGCTGGGCTTTCTGCCTACTTAGATACAAATTCATGATGTCCTTCGCAATGGCAACACCAACGAATCCAGCCAAGTTGGCCAAGAACACCACCTTGTCCTGAGGCACTTTCTCAAAGTACGAAAGCCGACTAAACACGAGACGGTAGAGAAACTTGCCAAGGTCAGAGGCAAGAAATGGCCAGACCACCGTTGAAACCGCGGTGACAATAAACGACTCGTTGCTAAGAATCGTAGAATAGTCTGTCCGGAGACAAAGCCGAGTCTTGAGGGCCGAAAGCGACAACCGCGTCTTGATAAACCGCCACAACGTATCGTCTGAAACAAGCAGCCGCAACAAGGCAATCTTGGACTTCAACACACTGCCTGAAGTTGCAGTCTCTCTTGACTTCTTGACAATCATCTGGTGCAATGTGCTCACTTTATACTGCAAAGTCTCCAACCGTGTGAGTTCTGATTCGCTCATGCTGTTGGCAACTGCAGTAGGCCTGACACTCGTCAACGCATCGAAATGGGCTCTGTTGAAAGTGAGATAGAAGAATAAATCGTACATCCACCTCACCGGCACAAGGGCGCCGACCATCACTGACGGGTCCCACCAGTCAATGTTGCGAAGCAACACCAGCGCGCGGAACAGACTCAAAGAGAACGGCTTTGCCCATACTCTTCCAAGCACTTTCGTGCAGTTTGCCCAAAGCTGCTTTAGAAGCGTGTGGTTGCCCAATGAGGAAATGTAGTGGCATAGAAGAAACTCGCCCGCGGTGCGTGCAAGCAGGAGCCTCAATGAACTGGCAAAAAAGCACGAAAGTGGCAGTGAGTATCTCATTCTCACCAACATGGCAGGTAGCGTGGGAATCAGCTGGAGTTTGAGCTGGTACATAGCCTGGGCCATTCTGTCCCGATCCAGCGGGAACTTCCAGAGATTGGAAAACGATGCTGAGCTGTTCGCTCTATTATTGGTGAGAAGGGGTACCAAAAGCAGTTGCGGCACGACGGCGTCAAGCATCTGAATGCCGCATTTGGCAAGACCAACATATCCCATGGTGATTACGCCAGTTGCTGCGCCCAGAATGCCAAAAATGATAGCCAGGTACTGCACCATGTCTCTTACCAGCGACTTGAAGAACGACGTCAACGCCAACGCCGGCAGCCTGCTCAGCCGGAACGTTATCTGACTCTTACACTGGGGACACTCGGCCAGAAGCAACACTGCCATCAGGTTGGTGAGGTCATCGCGATCATCACGGTCAAGGTTTCGAACATTTCCAAGAACAGACATCCACCGGGTCTGTACAGCAAAGTTCACCAAGTTGATATCGGGGCCATTCTCAACCGGTTCATTGGGTGCCAACAGATTGGCCTGGGAATCTTCCCGATCGGGTTGCTCATACGAGCAGTACACCTTTGACGACGGAAGTGCATTAACCCAGTCAAGAAGACACTTACGGTGGCAGGCAAACAGACATGTGGAGCACGGGTGCACCATATCGTGGGCGTCCTTGATTGAACTGAAGGGGAGAGGGTCGCCTGGCCCACCAAGACAAAATGCACATGAATCCTCGGACATTCTGATTTCGGTGGTGTTTCAGATGTTTTTGGTAGTTCTAATCTGAAGTCACAAGCGCTGAAGTTGTGGTCAGGCTGCGATCTGGAGAATGCAGGACATGACAAGATATGCATGGGGTGGTGGGAGACTTTGCAGAAAGAAGGGTTTGGTATCACATCGAGGGCATTTCAACCAGAGTATTACGTTTTGGGCAAACTTCGGATATCGGGGGCGTTTATAATCGACCGTATTTACTTCGCATGCTTCAGTGGCCCCACCGAGCCTCTGCGATTAGCCAACATCGAACTTTTGTGTGGAAAATACCACTCACGTGTAGGGTGAAAGATGGTCTGAAAACGAAACTATAGCGAATTCTCTCCAATGTTGCGTGGGCCCCAATTGCGGATCATTGCCCGTCGTTATCTGCAACCCAGGAGAACACCACTTGTCCTTCGAATGCGAGCATCACCTTCTCTTCAGCTGCCAGCATTCGCTCATTGTCTCAAATGCTCTGCTCTCGCTATTTCTCCGCTCTCACTGTCCCAACCTCTGCGCAACGTCAAGCCCAAGCGCAAAATGATACACCTTCGAATCGATGGTGCATTTCTCTCTCTTGCAATGCTCAACCAATCCTTGCAAAAGGCCGTTCAACGGCAAGGTAAACACCTCTATGTACTCTCCCTCTTCCAACTGTGGAACTGGGTTCTTGTTTCTCTCGTCTGCCATGTCGATTTCTGCAGTCACCACCGCCATATTAGCGTTGGTGAGCCCCGGGTCGCTGAAAAGGGGCGAGTGCGTGTGTGAAGAAAACACCACTTTCCCGTGATATCCCGTTTCCTCCAAAAGTTCTCTCTCGGCCGTCAGTTCCACCGATTCCTTGGGATCGATAAGCCCCGCGGGCATTTCGATAACTACACTCTCACAGGGAGGACGAAACTGCTTCACGAGAACCAACTCCTTAGGGCTGTTGCCCCTTTTGATGAGGCCCATGATGGCCACCGCATCCAAACCCGTAGTGTCTGTTCTGGTGGTTCTCACCGCCATTTCCCACACACGCGATTGGCCGCTGGGATCGGTGTAGTTGATTTTTCTTGTCTGGATCCATTTACCCTGGTCCATGCTTTCCACGCTGTCGATATGGGCCTTGTATGGCGACTCTTTGTGGGCACTGCTCATGGCTGACGAGGATATGTAGCGTAGAGCGACAGGAGGTTTCCGACAATGGGTGCGGAAACTGTTGAAACGCAAAGCACGAATTTTTGCGGGTGAATACAAGGGGGAAGTTGCACAATTGAGCTAGACCTTTATGGTTGCGAATGGGTCTGGGTCAGTTGCTTGTAGTAGTTGGTGGGGTCCTGCACCGAGCACCTCGACGGATCGGTCACCAACCCTCCAGGCTAAACAAAGACGACGTCGAAGTTCTCTAACTTTCAAAGTGTCACATTTCTCTCCTACACAAACATGGATGATGTGGATGCAATAAAAGCCAAAATACAGGACCACTTGGTGGCTTCTGGCAACTACGAGGTCATCTCTAAGCAGTTGAGACTCCGGCTCTACGAAGCAGGATGGTTTGACCAGGTTTCGGAAGCCGCCACCGAAATTTTGCATGAGCGTGATCTAAATAGCGCGTCGTTCGAGAGCTTGTACAACGAGTTGCGGCCCAAGGCGGGTGCTATGGTTCCAGCCGATGTGAAGGAAGAAGTCGTGGGCAAGATCCGCGAGTATTTGGAGGATGCGATACAGTGAGTGGGGTCTCACTCTTTATGATGCAACGCGAAACGTTGAGGGTGATTTTGGCGTCTACAGGCGGTGTTTTCCGATGCCCCTAGCGAGATTGGCCGACCGAAGTCTGACCGAGGCAGATTCGTCATGTTGGCGTGAAACCCCGAGTGTCGCCACCAATTGCGCCATCATTAAAAGCCTGTAATTGAAAAAAGCCGCGTCATTTTAGCATATTCCGCAGTTAAGGTATCGGGCTGTTGGCGAACTTATACTGCGTTATGGTGAGGCTCGCAGCAGAGTGCCGGAAATTATGTAGCACACAAAAGCACAAAATCAGCCCAAAGCAGCAAGTCCGCAAGCGACGCGACAATCCATAGCGCCACCAAAATTTCTCCCGTCTCGTGTCCTGGCTATCTGGCCGCTGGCCCTGGAGTCGCACCCGTACCTCCCGCGACATCCAATCACCACTCACAAATTCCTGCTGATTGCAGGCTCAGAAAAAACTACTCACCCATTCAAATTCCACATCCCCCATTCTCCACCATGCTCGCCCTCTCCAGATCAGCGGGCTTGGCCAGAGTGCGCATGCCTCTCTGCACGGTTTCTATAGTATCTGGCCGTCACAACTCGTCCAAATCAGTGGGCCTTCCTGCCAAAGACTTGACACCCAAACCCATGGAAACAAACTTCCCCTTGATGTCTCAGAAAACTGCATCCGCCCCTATAGATTACGCGTTAACATCGTTGGATACCATTGCCATGTGGGCGAGAAAATCGTCGTTCTGGCCCGTGACTTTTGGGTTGGCCTGCTGTGCTGTCGAGATGATGCATGTCTCTACGTCCAGATACGATCAGGATAGATTGGGAATTATTTTCAGAGCTTCGCCCCGTCAGTCGGATATCATGATTGTTGCTGGAACCGTCACAAACAAAATGGCTCCTGCCCTCAGACAGGTGTATGACCAGATGTCCGAGCCCAGATGGGTCATTTCTATGGGCTCGTGTGCCAATGGAGGTGGATATTACCATTATTCTTATTCTGTCGTCCGAGGCTGTGACCGTGTGATTCCTGTGGATGTTTACGTGCCCGGATGTCCTCCTACGGCTGAGGCGTTGATGTATGGCGTTTTCCGTTTGCAGAAGAAGATGATGCAGACCAGATTGACGAGATTGTGGTGGCGCAAGTGAGTGGTGGTGTACACTAGAATTACTAGGATATTGCATATCGGTTGGCTGCCGCAGGCTTTTTATAGCGAATGAAGGTAGGTTTGGCTCTAGTCCGGCCGCACGTATGAGGGCGTTAAAGAGTATTGCACGGGGTGGAGTTGCTGCCGGAATGATGAATTGCGGCTTTTTGGTGGTTTCCTCTGGGCGAGTTTTCTGAGGAGATTACCCTCGATTCCTTTGTCTCGACGGGTTGCGCCAGCTCTTCGGGTTAGAATGGAGATTGCAGAATATGTCGAGTTTCCCGACAAACGAGACCCATCTAATGCCTTGCCCCCATTGTCCTCACGAGTCGCCTTTAACTTGCTAAACAATTGCTTCTCCATTGCCACGTCTTGCAATTTTCTACGTCCTGCCTATCTATTCGATCTATCATCTCAGTTTCTGGGCCGAGCTTACCCGAAACTCTCTGACCTTACCGTCAGGCACCTAAGCACAATCGATTTCGAAGTCGTCTTGCCCCAAACGTTTCCAGAGCTCCTATCCATTTCTAATTTACTGTTTCGTCTTGAGGTTCTGAGCCAGTTCGCAACCAGGGCTACCACACTCTGAAGTCACTGTCCTTCAGTACGGCTATCTTTGTCTCGCGAATAAAAACGACCATTGAAGTGATAAATTCGTAACTTCCGCCTATGTGTAATCCCATGGAGAGGTACGGGTGGAGTTTGGAAGTGGTTAAATCCGCATTAGGCTGTCCTGCACGCGGTTATTCGCACCTGCCCTCACAAACCGCACCTAGTTTCTCCCTGCACTTTTTCAAATTTTCCTGGGTCTCGCCACCCGCACGAAATTTGGAGGCTTTATTTTTTCCCCCTCACATTGTGTCCCCAATTAGGGGCCTAGCGTAATTTTCCCGTTGCTCGGCCTGTTTCCTCTGCACATTTGCCCCCCCTAATTTTCCTTCTTCTCACCACTTTTTTTTACCCTTTTCAACCACAAAATGGCTAGAACTAAACAGACCGCCAGAAAGTCAACTGGTGGAAAAGCTCCCAGAAAGCAGTTGGCCTCCAAGGCCGCTAGAAAGTCTGCCCCCGTCAGCGGCGGTGTGAAGAAGCCCCACAGATATAAGCCAGGTACTGTGGCTTTGAGAGAGATCAGAAGATTCCAGAAGTCTACTGAGCTTTTGATCAGAAAGTTGCCTTTCCAGAGATTGGTCAGAGAGATTGCCCAGGACTTCAAGACCGACTTGAGATTCCAGTCCTCTGCCATCGGTGCTTTGCAGGAGTCCGTTGAGGCTTACTTGGTGTCCTTGTTTGAGGACACCAACTTGTGTGCCATCCACGCCAAGAGAGTGACCATCCAGAAGAAGGACATCCAGTTGGCAAGAAGATTGAGAGGCGAGAGATCGTAGGTCTTCATCGGGCCTGGTGCTCGCTTGCGTTTTAGTTATATATATGTTTTCGAATTCGAACAATGCGTAGAACAATATGCGAATGACTGTGAAGGAACAAGAGGAATAAAGGTCAGAAAAGGAAAAATTAGGAACTCGCCATCTCTCTATTTTGTGTTTTACTTCGCCTCCTCCTTCTCCTCCCCTACGGGGATGCCATTCTCAGGCTCTTCTTCGACTTCGTTGGGTTGCTCTGTCTCCTCAACAGGAACGTGAATGGCAAGGTCGGCAAGCGAATCAGCGAGCTGGTCCCTGCTGTAGGGATTGCTTTGAGACTCAAAGCTTCCAATTCCCGGTGGGGCACCGTACGCAAAATGGCCGTAATCTTCCCGTAGTTCGTCCTGAGCATAAGGCGGCATCATACCTGGGACCATCGGAGGCATCCCCATAGGCATCGAGTTGAAATTTTGGCCCGACGCCGAAGGCTGATTCTGGGCCGTTGGCGGCGGCGTCTGAGCGTGGTGATGAGGATGTGGTGGTGGGGGTGGGAACCCTAAAGCAGCATATGCCGAGGCTGGGTCCATCCCCATAGAAATGGCGGCAGCAGCTTGCATCTGCGCCACGTGAGCCATCTGGTTCCGCCGCTGCTGAAACTTCTTGTTACTCATGGAGACACGGCCCCACCCTAGACGTACGCGATTTCCGCCAATAATGAAACCTTCCATCGTCAGGATTGCCTCCTCGGCTTCCTCACGAGAGCTGTACTTGAGAAAACCACAATTTTTACCAGGCGGTATTTTGATCTGCTGGATAGTGCCGAACGGTTTGAATAGCGTCGCCAATGTCTGTTCGCTGACGTCGGACAGAAGACCGCCGATGAATACGGTGGTGTTATTGGGGTCCAGGTACAGAAGAGCCGGAGCCGGAGCAGGGCTGCCGAGTCCATACATTTGAGGAGGTGGCGGCGGCATTTCACCGCCTTTTTCGGCTAGTAGGGGCGAAAAGTAGAAGTAAGGGTTTGGCGGCTGTGGAGAACCCAAGTGGCCTGGCCCAGGATGCAGACCGTAGAGATACTCCGGGGGCCCCATTGCGCCGAGAGGAGGCGAGTTGACGTGGTCGTCGGCGGATTTGCGCCCCATAGAGCTATTGCGGGGTGTAGCCAACGCAACGCGAAGCGGTCTGCCGCCAAACCACACACCATTCATCTCCTCCAACGCCCGCTGGCGCTCCGACTCCTCGGCAAAACGCACAAATCCAAAACAGCGCGATTTTCCCAGAATTGGGTCGGTCATCACCCGCACCGTCTTGATGGAGTCCTTGAACAGCTTCTGAAAAAACAGTAGGAGGTGGGCTTCGGTGGTGGACGCCGACAAGTCGCCCACGAAAAGCGAATACTCGGGGCTGTGCACAATTGGGGCATCCAATGTAGCCCCCAGTGCCCAGTTGAGCCGGAAGTACTTTTTCTGGTTGTCTGGGTTGGTGGGGAACTGCAGCTGGGAAGGAATGGCAATGTCGGGAAGCAATTGCCCATTGAGCGCCAACGCCTGCTGCGCGTCTTTGTAGGACTCAAATTCTACAAAGCAGTAGCCGCTATGTGTGAGTCCACCGTAGTAGCTGTTGTCCATGCGAGCCGCACGTGGTTTGATGAGTTTGACAGTGACAGATTTGCCGAGAACCAGCCACCAGAGACTGGTGATGGCCGCCTCGTCTAAGAGAGGATCTAGGTCACCCATCCATAATGTACGGGGTTGTTCAGGTGCTGCCAGCGCTGAGGTGGCCGTCTCGTGTTCGGTCTCGGCGGCAATACTCAGTTGTTTCGTGGATACTGGAGGTTCCGGAACGGTGAATTTTGATAGCATTTCTCTTTCCTGTTGGTGTTGGTGAGACGCGCGTGCTGACACGGTGTTGCCGGGATTTTGAAGGGGTACCTCCGTGGCATCCTCCGGTGGCGGAGTAAGGTCGGAGGAGGACATATTTGAACTGAATAATGGAGATTTTTGAGTAGCGTCTTCAGGCGAGAATGGCACGGCAAACAGGGGAAATGGAATTGAACTTTTGGAGAGCACCAGGCTGGTCGAACTGAAGGTGGAAGTTGGTGTGATTGTAGTCCGGGCCTGGATGGCAATGTTGCAATCGGAAGTGAAGCGGAATCAACGGATTGGCTATAAAATCAGAAACGCAATAACTGGAAATGGAAATGGACAATTAACTGAAACTGGTCCGGGGATGTGGGGCAAACTTGAACGTGAATTTCAAGCACCGGATTACACTTCAGCAAATGGCGGAGGTGGAGGTGGCGCGGAGGTGAAACTGGTAAGTGAGAGAACGCGGCCCACACACACGCTGACGCTTGCTGCAGGAGGTGAGAAACGGGTGTCTAAAAAGGCTAGGAATGCTGAGGTTGAAAAGCACTGTAAAATTAATAAGCACTTTGCTGGTTTATTGTGGTTATTGGTCGAGGGTAAATGAGAATATTTCTGGGGCTTGGCCTCTTCGTAGTTCTTGTTTTTGTTTCATGCACCAAGGCTGAGTCCAAAAATAACCCCCTGCGAAGTTGACGTGAATCTACATCCGGCGATGTCATGGTCGGTAGAATTCCAAACCAGGCTCCGAGATTTACTTGCTTTGATTGATGTAGTCCGTATGGGAATTGATGTTGTTTTGCTCCTAAACTCCGGAATTTTCTTGGCTATCCTGTGCTTTATCTGCTTCGGATTGTTCTCTGTCTAATAGCGAAGCGGACGGTTAGAATGAGTTGGTATATTTGGCGAACACGAACGGTTTTAGGTTGCTTTACTGTGACGCTCCAAGATGCGGGTTTTTTTTTTTGCAGGGTTTTAGTTATCTTTTTGCATTTCTGCAAGAACCAGCCAGTGAATACCGAATGTGAAACGCGGCGCCACAATCTACACTCCTGACTTAATAATTAAGAGATTCTCATGAACAATGTGTCAGCAAGCTCAAAAGCGTGGACTTCATATCAGTCTTATTGTACCTACTCGATATGTGGTTCCAGTTTGCTGTTCCAATTTGCAATCGCCTGGTATAAGTCTGGCCACGCCAGCGCAATTGAATCAACGCACCCGGATCGAGATATAAAATCACAAATCTACTTATCCTATTGATGTGTCTGTCTGAGTTCAACCAATATCCGTATCTACCGTTTTTTCCCCGGCAACTCCATCTGTCTTGGTGGTCGCGCGAAACGTAAACAAACACCATGAGCACCAACCCATCTCAAGGCTCGTCGTTGGGCGCCCACGTGCGGAAATTTATAAAAAATACGCCTCTATCAGATAACGAGAACGAAGGCATATTTTCCACATCGCAGTCTGTGGATAATTTCGGCCTGACACCCCAGATCAACATCACCGTTCAGAACATGCCCTCCACAGAACCCACCAATCGGGGCTACCAGCAAAAATTACTGTATATGCCCAATGCCGAATTCGCTAACGATCCCAGTGTAATGGGACTATCCGTTCCAAATACATTCGAACACAAGTCACACCCGAATGCAAGAACCAAAGACTTACTAGGTCCAGACGACGATCTCGATAATGATATTTCCAAACGTAGCTCCACCACGGCGCCTGTGAAAACGTCAACCCTCAGAGGCCTTAGCGTGGCGGAAGATGAAGTTACACCAAGCTGGATGCCTCTGGGGTTAGATCACAAATGGGCCGACAATATAGGGCCCATGGAGGGCCACGAAGATATCGGGCTCGAATTTCTCAATTCTGCTACCACAAACACATTCATCCACAATACGCGCCACGAGGCCTCGGTGCTGACCCCAATGTGGAAGAGAATCTCCAACAAGTACCAGGCCCACGAGTCCCCGCTACCGCAGATATTTCCTACCGAGGAGGAAGGAACGGAAAATGACGAGCATCTACAACAAAAACCGTCGCTTTCTCTGATTTCCACTCCGGTGGCCGCGAGGGATAGCGACCACCAATGGACCCAGCAGCAGATTGGGCAACTTGAAGATATGCTCGAGCAGGCCAAAGACAAACCAGATGACTACCTCATGAGCGGACTGCCGTTAAAGTTATTTGGTAACGAGTACGACACGTTCACAAAAGCTGTGCTTACTAAATTCGTGGAAAATGTTCGTTCCAATGCCAACAGTGTGCAACGAGAGGAGGCGCAAGCCCGACCACCGCTCTCTGCCCCCAAACTCAAAATCAAGAATTTTACCAAGTCAGGCGCCTACACTGACCAGGATTTCATGCAGAATGCCAACAACTTGTTCCAGCAGATCCAACAAAAGGGCTACAACAACAGCAATGTGTTCAACAACCAGGGCCAACTGTCACCGACAGCGTTCCAGGCGTCCATATCACATAATACTGCGACTTCAACCCCAAAACCAGACAAGGTTCGAGGTCATCTGCGTATCGCATCTTTTGACGAATACTCCCCGTATTCCACTGACTTCGAGAAGGATAGCCTGCTGTCGGTGGAGCACGAAACCTCGCTACGCGATAACGAATACACTTCGTACGACAAGACAAATTTCACTCGGTCGCATTGGCTGAGTACAAGCACCGAAACGGTGTCGAAGTCAAAGAACTCATCCTATACGAATGACATTGAGACCGACACTGAATCGGAGGCCAGCCATGTCCCAATCGCCGCACTCCGCAACTCCAAAATAAGAAATGCCGATAAAGCCGATCGCAATACTGGTCTGCCTGCGGCACGTGTTCACTCTGGATTGTCTTCCGAATCTCCAGCCCCACTCCGATGGAAAAGATTGTCGCAATTGAAACTCTCTAACAGCTTACCTAATACAAAGAGGACTGTCCTGACAGGTCACAAGGGTACGGTACACCCGGGTGCTTTTCCAGAAAGAGTGGGTAGCATGATCTTCGATAATGCCAATAACAAATGGGTGCACGCTGACAAAGAGAACCAGTATCCAGATAGTTTGGCATCTATTGAAGATCTCAGCTCGAGTGAGCAATCGCTTGAGCCAACTCAACCAGACTTGAAAAGCAAGTTGCGGGCGAAAAAAAATCTCGAGGTTTCGTTCCAGTCCCCGATTCAGTCAAGCGATACCTCTGCTGTGCTTCAAAGCCAGAATATTACACGTTATTCTGATCTCCAAAATGTCACCTTTTCCAGTTCAAACAAGGATCTACTCTCAAAAATCATCGGCGTCACAAACACTTCATCGTGGCATGGCCTCAAATCCATTGACTTGTCTGGACAAGAATTACAAAGTGTTGAGGATTTGCGGAGCTACTTACCAGATGTCAGGGTAATTAACTTGTCGCGAAACAAAATCAAATATATCGACGGGATCCCTTCCGAGGTGTACGAGCTCGATGTGTCTGCAAATGAAATCACCGATCTTACCTCGTTCGAGGTATTTCGGGACTTGGAAATTCTTGATGCATCCTCGAATTATCTCAAGAGCTTGTCTTCGTTGTCGGGAAATATCCACTTGAATTCCTTGGACCTCAGTTTCAACCAGATACGGAGCTTTAACAGATGGAGACCGCCTTACAACCTCACATGCCTCTCACTAATGGGCAATAATATCAGCGGTAACATAGATCTAGGAAAGCTTGGCCTTACGCATCTACAAAGCCTTAATTTGGCGGAAAATAGTCTCAAAGAGGTAAAGGGAATTGAATTCCTCTCCTCACTTCGCATTTTAAATCTCAACGACAATGAATTGTCAAAGGTACAATGTGGTGGTACCAACCGTGCCTTGAAAAAGCTATCAGTCAAATTCAATAAGCTCACTACACTTGACGTACGAGGCTTCCCTTCCTTGAGAGTTCTTAGAATTGATGAGAATAGGCTTGAGAGCATTCGCGGCTTAGACAAACTTATGCACCTTCAGGAAGTCTCTGCGAAGTGCCAGGTAAACGATCAAGTTCTCAAAGAAATTCTCAGTTCTGCTGTGGATGTGACCTTCTTGGATTTGTCGGGCAATGGGGGATTGGTTCAAATTCTCAACAGTGGATCTATCCAATCCTTTAGCAATGTCAATGAGTTGATCCTCTCTGCCTGCGGGCTCTCTGAGCTTCCCTCTAGATTCGCGGAAGTCTTTCCGAACGTGAGAAAATTGACTCTTGCTTTCAATAAGCTAAGGACACTCGAGGGGCTTGGTCAGCTTAGGAAGCTTCGGCTGTTAAGTCTTTTGAGCAACAACTTGTCACAGATGGAAAACATAATTACTGGACTTAGAAACACCCGGTCAACTCTTCGGTCTTTGGACTTGAGACTCAACGTGATAAACTTCGATCTCTATCCATACGTCTTCAGCCCACACGAGCTCGAACTTGGGCAGCTGAAGAATGCCAGCCCAGTTGATGCTAGTCCCATTCAGCTCGATGAGCCCGAGGATATCGAGAACTTCTCGATCCACTGTGCAGCCATTGCAAGAAGCAAGCATGAATGGCAGTTGCGAGATGCTTCTCATTTTGATAAATTGAGAAGCGAAGGAAAAACAACCATGGTTAATCGGAGAGTGAGCTACGAGAAGATCTTAATTAATTGCTTCCCAATGTTGAAAGAGCTTGATGGTGGCGCCGTAAATGCTGAAAAACGTGCCCAGATGACATTGCGGAATTAGTGCAGACAGGGACGTCGAATTCCGCACCACCTACTTATCGAATAGAACACCTACTTCTGTGAAAAATGGTGCTTTCGACACGAGTGAGCATGCAATGGCTCCCAGACAAGGCCGATGAGATCACCAACACTATGGTGTTTACCTCGCCATCAGATCACTTTGTCGACGTCCGGATTTTTCAGAAGAACTATCCATTCATTGGGGACAGCACAAACCCTAAAAAATTCGAGGAAGTCTTCGAATGGGCAATGACTGGAGTGGAAAAGCCAATCGTGGGGACAAACAAGATAGAATTTGTTCATGAGATCAATTCTCACTGCGTGCTCAAAGCAGTTGAGAAAGGTGTCCCGTTGGAGGAGTGCCCAAGCGATCCAGATGTCGGAGCTTTTTTTCCAATTGCTGGATCAGAAGATCGGAAAGAAACAGGATCCATGCTCAACCCTACCACCGGCAAGGTCGGTGAGTACGTGGAAATATGGCGGTCCTTAGATCCTAACCAGACCAGGCCTGATTCTGAGGCTCGGGAAACTGAAGCCGATGTTGAGTCAGCCGTTTACCAGCCAGTAACCTCGGGATTCTCTGGCAAACTCATTCGACTCGGTAATTGGGTTCAAGGTATCTTATATGATACTGCAGATAAAGATCATCCGCTTAGTGTCGTGAGACTTTTCTGGGACGACAAGAGCAGCTCATATGCGACGTTGATCAAGTACGGACGCCATGAGTTTCCTGATATTTTCGAGGGCCTGAGATTGAGCATTGGCGGCATTGAATGGCAAAAAATCTGATGCAATAGACTAATAGCAAGTTGCGCCCGTCATCGTCAGGGAGTGCACAGTGCATGGGATCCGCACCCTCATTTCCTTCATTTTCTCTGATAACATCCACACCAAAATGACGGGAGAGAGCTGGTATGTCTAGTAACTATCTCAAATCTGATCGGTAAACGGTTTTCTAATTTCAGGTTATTTATTTTTGCAGTCGTTGTAAACGCTGTCAACTTGTTTTCCCAAGTCTTTTTCACGATCATGTACTCGGACCTTGAGAGCGACTACATCAACCCGATTGAGTTGTGCCACAAATTGAACCCCTGGTTCATCCCAGAGGGCGGCTTGCATGCATTCTTGACTGCGCTTTTCTTGGTGAACGGCTACTGGTTTGTGTTCTTGTTGAACTTGCCAATGGTTGCCTACAATGTCAACAAGTTCATCAACAAGAACCACTTGTTGGACGCCACAGAGATTTTCCGCACATTGTCGAAGCACAAAAAGGAATCTTTCATTAAGTTGGGTTTCCACTTGTTGTTGTTTTTCTTCTACTTGTACAGAATGATCTTGGCCCTTGTTGGAGACGAGTAAGGAGCGAGTGGTCTCCATTTTCCATCTGTCATGTTCAGGTGTCTAATTAGATGTCTCTGTTGATAAAAGTCGAAAGCCGGGTGTTTACCCGCTGTAGCTGTTCTCGTAGTCCGTGGTTGTAGCCGAAAACCCGGCCCAAGTCTGTGATTTTCATCCACACCTTGTCGTTGAGAGATGGCTCGGATGTACAGGTCTCATTGACGTGGTCTCTGAGCTCCTTGAACGAGCTTGCCATTCGTCCAAGTTCTTCCCTTTCTCTCTTGGCATCGGTGTACGTCTTTCTGACTTTTTCGAGCTCGAGCCCGACCTGTGCATGCTGTTTTCTCAACTCTAGTATTTGCGCTCTTTTCTCGTTCTTCTGCTTTTGAACCTGTACGATATCGTTGGTGATGTCTCTGATGCTGGCGTGAAGGTCCATGAGATGGTCAAGGTGGTACGAGAGATGAGCCCTGAACTCGTTCAGAACCACGCTCTCGTTGATATATTCAGTCTTAGTGGCGCGTGGATTATGTGCCGCCACGAATTGTTTTAGTACGTCGAGGGTCGTCAATGTGAATCTGCGGTCTCTCGCAGACGGCGCATGAAGACGATCAGCTTTCACCACCACCGACTTCTGCTTGTTCTTATTGGTGACTGAAAGAGATTTTGCAGAATTCTGGAGCGTCGGGTTGAAGAAATCAAGCGGACGTAGCGGCTTGATAACTGGAGTGACGCTACGAGCCACAACTTCTGATCGCATAGTCCCACTGTCTACCAAACGCCTTGAACGCCGTGTGACTGTAACTTCCTTTTTCGCTGGAGCCTCTCCCTTCCGGGGCCGTCCTCTCTTCCGTTTTGGTGGCTCCACCGAATCCAGAGCCTCGCGTTTAAGGCTCGTTTGTGGAGAATTGGAAACAAATGATGAAACTGCATTGAGCTCGAGCTCCGGAGTTGGTGAGCCATTATATTCAGGCGTAGCAGTGGCTTCTGCTAACAGGGTGCCTAGTTTCTGATCGAAATCATCGTCTTCTTCATCTGAGCTGAACGACGTCTTTCTCTGTTCTCGGATGCGGCCATAGTTTTCGAGAGCTGCTGATTTCTTCGAAACGTGCTGTCTGAATCTCGGGAGGTTTTTATCTGCTGGTTTTATTAGGGCCAGATCTAGGGACTCTAGGATCCGAGATGAATCCGGTGTGGTGATGCTGAGTTTCTCGACCTTTATCTCTCGAGCGCTGATGTTAGCATTTCAGGTACTTAGAATTTGGGAGACCCTTATTTTGAGGTTTCTCGTACATACCCTGAGCCTCGGACCCGTGCTTGTCTGAGGTCGTCCTTATCCATAAGGTAAACACAAGCGCGGGGTCAGAACTATGATGGAGTAGTCACCAGGGAAGGGTGAATAAGTTGATAACAAGAAAGTATAAGTTTTTCCATTTCAAATATTTTCGGCGTGAGTGTGTTCATCAGCTCCTCTGGGCGTCATTTTGAATTTCCCGTCTTTGGTCGTCCGTGAGATTCGAGTATTTCTGTCCATTCTCTGCAAACGCAGAGAAGCTGTTGGGGCAGGAGCAAACTTCAAAGAATGAAAAAAACGAAACAACAGAAAAACAATAGAAACAATACACTGCAAAAGTGCAAAGCAATCTTGAAATGCAACCAACATAAAATAATTACTAGTGTAAGATCAAGAGGCAGCCATCATCTTTCCGCCGCTGCATTTCTAAACCATTAGCCATCAGTCCAAGACACCCAAATACCATCGCACATCTACACACTTACACCTTACACTACTACACGCATTGAAGTGTCGCGGAATGTATTGCTAACTTACTGCTGGGCAAACTGCTCCAACAAGATGTTTCTCTCCTCAGAGTCAGCACCCCAGTTCTTAACAACAACACAAGAGCAGCCAACAACCTTTCTGGCGTTGCCCTCTCTGTCCAACTGGCAAAGACCAGCCCACTCACCCAACAACTTGGCGTCAGAAACCTTGATCAAGGGAGTCTTGTCCTCACCCTCGTTACAGAGAGCCTCAACCAACTTGACGATGGACTCCTCGGTGACAGACTCACAGAGGACACACAACTGAGCCTCCTTTCTGGAGAGAGCCTTGGAGGCCTCTCTGAGACCTCTGGCCAAACCATCGTGCACAAGCGAGGTTCTCAACACAACCTTCAAGGCATCCTCGGTGGTGATAGAGGCGTCCTGCTGCTCGACGGCAACCTCCTCGACGATCTGTTGTTCTTCAATGTCCGACATTATAGGATTTTTTGAGATTAGTGATGAGAATGTGACTTCTTCGTCAGAATAACTGCTCAGTAAAGAGTGAGAAGAGACTGAAATTTTTTTTTGCGCGGTGGAGGAGCGGGGGGCACGAGCCCTAGACTGCAGATAGCACCGGGAAACAAATGCCATTTCCCATGAATGCGAGCAACTGCGTAATCTGATATACTGAAAATCAATTTTTCTGAATCCGAATTTGTAGAGCCCCGAGAATTGTCAATATCACCCTTCTCTGACCTTGGGTGCTAACTTGTAGTCCTGCCACTGGCTCCTGATAATGGACTGAACCAAAATGAGATTCAGATGGTTCGGAGAGCATTTTAGGCTGTCAGGGTTCCCGTCGCAGGATATGAGCTGCAATGTCCATCTTTCCCCTGCAAACCTCGGTTTCGACTCGCCTGGGTGCAAATCGCGATCAATATGCATTCACTGGAGGCCAGGTGGAGAAGATCAAGGGCTAGTGATATCGTTTTCGCGTTGCATCTTTGCTTTATCTTAAATACATTTTATACAGTCTATCAATTGTCAAAGCTCCATCTCGGCTGCATCGAAAGGCTCGTGGTGGGCAGAATCGTAGTCAAAGTCATCGATAGCAGACTCTGAGTCGATGGCTGCCGACACGGTGGGAGGCACCTGCGAGTAGTCATCGTCGTCATCTTCAAAGTCCACGTCAAAGAAATCGTCGTCCGTTCCCGTGATCCGCTGGTATAGCATCTTCACCTCGCTAACAATGCCGTCGTAGGAGATTTCGCCAGAAGGCATGTTGGAGAAGATGATGTCATCGGAACCGCCCACATGCTGACTCAGAATACTGAGACGCCGCTCTTGGGGATCCAAGACGTTCGATAAATTAGGGTTGACGAAGGTGGTTTGCAGGAACCCAATCTTGCACACCACGTCAAGCGACTGCTTGGGGACAAAAGTCTGGAGCGATTCGCCGAGCTTGAACGAGTTGACAAGAATGGGGGTGCCCTGCTGTGACAAGACAAAGTCCTTCTCATCTAGGAAGTTCTCGAGGTTGGTGGCACTCTCGCGCAAAAGCGCCTGCTCCATTTTCTCCAACGCAGACTCCAAATCCTGCTTGGCTTTGGCAGCATTCGGTTCATTAGTGTGCGAATACCAAATGGCTTGGCCCTCAGGACAAACACCCGACCCGCCGTTCTGAATTAGCACTTGCACAGAGTAGGCGTTGTTGGAAGGAAGCGACTCGGGTGGGAAAACTACCACCGCCAGCGTCTCGTTTTCCGACATCCACTCCTTACACGAGCGGCGCACGACGGTGATGAGTCGGGTGACGGTGTAAGTCTGGAGGTTTTCCAGCGCCTCCTTGTAGTTGGCCTGCAAGAACTTGGGGGCCTGGGTGGGTGCCACGACGATTTTTTCTGCGATCTTCACCCGCGAGCCGTCGCTGAACTTGGCCACCTTCTTCTGGGGGTCGAAATCAACGAGTTTGGTGTCGAGTTTATAGGTGGTACCCGCCACCGCGGCGCTGCGGCAAAAGCCTTGCGAGATTTCGCCGGGTCCTCCGTATTTCAGCACCATCACGGGGAAATGGCCGTACACGTCAAACAGCACAAGGAACCGCTTGATGCGGGCAATAGCCTCTGGGGTACGGGTGTTGGCGTGCGTGGCCATGCCAATCAGGTAGACGAGTTCATCAGTCTGGGGCAGCTTGAGCCCAAATTGGGCCTGCAAGAATTCCTCAATGGGAGTAGCGTGGTGCTGTTTCAAGAGCTCTCTTTTGGCGTCGTCATTGTTGTCCTGCAACACAAACTTGAGGAATTTCATCAACAGCCGCTTGGTCTGGAGCGACATCAGCTGGTCCGTGAAAATGTCCTCCTTGGTGGTGTTGGAGATCTTGGATTTGAAATTGTCGTTTTCAAACACGTGGAAATTCAGCACCAGCTGGAACTCGAGGTACTTGTAGACGCGAGACTTCACCAACAACGCCAAGAGGTCCAGCTGCGCAAACATTACCCGGGCACTGAGATCAATGCCGTAGTCCTTCAGGGAGAACTTGTTGTTGTGCTTGCCGCCAGGAATGTAGATTTGCGCATCCAGAAAATGAGGAACCTTCCCCTGGTTGACATCCACACACCATTTTTTGAGCTGGTCGATGGTGTGCGTGGAACTGCTGTCGCCATACCAGTTGTTTCTGTCAATGTGAAGGACTTCCACACCCTGCCAGGCAAGTGCTGCTGCCAAAATGGATTCAGCAAGACCAGTTCCGAGGATTAATATATCACAATGGTCAATAGTCAAGCTGTGGCTGTTTGGTTTCTCGAGTCCCGATAACTGGGGAATCACCTCGGGTGTATAGGACGCCGAGGGTCTCCGTTCGGCCATGGACTTACGGCGCTCAGTTCTGCGGAACGCGGGCATTGCAGGCTGATTTGACTTTTAAGAATAGATTTTGTTTTCTCTTTCGTGTTTTGGTGGGCGTTGTTTATTGTGCTTGGACTGTGGTAGATTTTTTTTTTTTTAGCCCGGTGGAGGTGAGCTTATTGCGGGGCCTGCATACGTCGAGAAAATTAGATAGGCGCCTCCCTCGTCGATCGGGCCGGTACCGAGAAAAAAAAAAAAGAGATTGGTACACAACTGGCTTTTTTACAGCCGTAGGCGCAATCGACTCGTCGCATGGAGTGACTCAAAGCGCTGACTTCGGGAAGGGCGTAAAAATGGGCCAGAACTCACAAATTCTCTGGTTTGGGAAATGCTCTGACCTCGTGCCCAGACCCCACTAAGTCATGTGACCCAACGCAATGCCTCTTGTTTGACGTCAGGGTCTAGTTGCTAGATACGCCGGGCCTCGGGAAGAAAAAAATTTCGACAGTTCCATTGGGACCGACAATTCGGTCTTTTGCAAAACTTAACATCCTACTGCTTCCATCGTAGCCAGCATTGTCTTCTTCATCTCACGCGTATCTAGGAAGGTCACGTGCATGTCTCTTCTTCTAGCGTGGCAGGTCAAAGAGAAACACTGCCTTGTAATTGGTGGCGGCGAGGTCGGGCTCAGCAGAGTTCAACATTTGGTGCGTGCTGGTGCCAAAATCACAGTTGTTTCAGGCGGCACGCTTCATCCCGACTTGAAACTTCTTCATGAACAGAACAAGCTCCATCGGCTCGAAGAGAGAAACTACGAAAATGAAGATCTCGTGATGTATGAAAAAGAGCCGTTTGTCAAGGATTTCAGAGAAATCGCGGAGGCTGACTACGCTGCTATTCAGACAAAGGTCGTCGACGAGCATTTTGCATGTGTGTGCTGCTGCATCGACGACGCCGTGCTCTCGACAAAAATCTATTATCAGTGCAAGCATCTTCGCATTCCCGTCAACATTGCCGACAAGCCCCCCATGTGCGATTTCTACTTCGGGCTGATGTTCAATCAGGACTCGCTACAGATTATGATCAGCACCAACGGGAAGTCGCCGCGCCTCTCGAAGATGATCAAAGACGATATTGCAAGACAGTTTGGAAATATCAAACTTAACGATGCTATCGATAACCTCGGTGCAGTCCGGGCTCGCCTCCGAAGGAAGCTCAGTGGTGAGGACGTCGAAACCATCGACGCGCGTATGCAATGGATTAAGAAACTCACGGACTTTTTCAGTCTTCGACAGTGGAGCGAACTTGAGTTGAGCGACAGTGGTGTTGATAAGGTGGTGGAACAGTACCCTGGCTTTCCACCTACAGACTACGAGGCGTTCAAGAAGTTTGTAGTGGAAAAACAGGACAGAGGTGAAACGCAGGAGTGAACTGAGAGGTGAAACGTTTTGATGTCTCATCTGGGGCAATTTGCCGTGGGTCACTTAGCTCTGCTCCCTACTACGCCAGGCGCCTATATTTGCTTTCTGAATGTGCAACGAACGCTCACTGGAATATTCTCTCAAAAGCCTACATCTTGGCATTCAAAAAGGCACTCGGCCGCTCCATAAATTTGAAGTAGACTAGTCTCTCTCTTAATGCTGTCCTCTTATAGTCCATCTTTCCAGCAGCTAACCATGAAAGCGGGGCTAGAGGTCCTCGTGAACAAACACCTTCTTGCCGCCCGCGCCAACATATTCCGCCGCAATGTGGCCGTCACCCTTCAACTGGTATTGATAGCTCATCAAGCCCTCCAATCCTACAGGACCCCTGGCATGAATCTTGTTGGTGGAAATACCGACCTCAGTTCCGAAACCATAACGGAAGCCATCTGCAAATCTGGTGGAGCAGTTCCAGTATACGCCTGCCGAGTCAACACCCTTGAGAAAAACATCGGCGACTGCTTTGTCTTCAGTGACAACACAGTCCGTGTGCTTGGAAGAGTGCTCGTTAATATGAGATACAGCGTCTTCCACAGACTTGACCGATTTCACTGCAATGTCGAATGACAAAAACTCGCGGTCGAAATCGCCATCGTCGGCGTCAACCACCTTGTCGCCTAAGGGCTGGAGATGTGCTCTGATTTCAGGAGTCACGTGAAGAGTCACGTCGGCAGCCGCCAACGACCCAAGCACCTTGTTGAGCTTTTCAGCGTCGCTAACCACTGCCTCATGCACCAACAACTGCTCGACCGCGTTACATCCGGCAGGGTAGTTGGTTTTGGAGTCCACAACAATACGGCACGCCTTGGAAATGTCGGCATTTTCGTCGATGTAGATGGAGCAGATTCCGTCCGCATGTCCAAGAACTGGAATCTTTGTGTTTTCCTTGATGTTACGCACAAGGGCGTTGCTGCCTCGGGGAATCACCAAGTCAATGTACTTGTCTTGCGCCAAAAGGCTGCTGACGTCCTCTCTGGACTGAATTAGCTGAATAGCCAGCGCAGGAATGACGGTATTCTGCAACGTTTTAGTCACCACCTCACTGATGGCATGGAATGTCTGATACAGTTCCTTGCCGCCTTTCAAGATGGCACAATTTCCGGATTTGATGGCAAGCGCCGTGATATTGGCAATGACCTCGGGCCTGCTTTCGAAGATGATGAGAAGCACACCGAGTGGGGCAGTGACTCTATACAAATTCAAGCCTTCGTCTAGTTTTTTGGCCAAGGTGGTTTTCCCCACTGGGTCTGGCAAGGCCGCCACGTCTAACACACCCTGTAGCATTGCTTCGAACTTGTCATTCTTTGCCAAATCGAGTCTCTTGATTAGCGAATCCGCCAAGTTGTTCTTCAGGGCTGCCTCCATGTCGAGGGTATTGGCATGAAGAATGGTGTCTTTAGCGGCTTTCAAATTATCGTGAATTTGCTGCAACGCATTTGAGCGCTCTTCATTGGAGAGGGTTTTCAATACACCAAACGCCTTGCTGGCGTCCCGGGCGATCTGTTCGGCCATGATGAGATCTGAGTCACCGTGTAGGAACGAGCGGAACGTACATCGTAGCATCTATGAAAAATGGCAAGGAAGAGAAATGTCAAAACGAGCATGCAAAAAAATTGTAAAAGTTGAACCTGAAAACAAAGAGCAGCCTGGCTCCGGCTTCCATATTATTGGAGAAAGTGAAGATTTGGCGGAGATGGACCCAATCTGACATTGCCTTAGCACACGAGAAGCACCTCCTTCATCATAACGACAAGCGTTTTGGCAGACTTATAATTTAGATTGCTAGCAATATTTAGTTTTCCTCAAACTCTCCTCTCTGTTATGCGGAAGCTCGGCAGCAGAGCGGCGTTTCGCACCCATGCTTCGTCACATGTCTCCAGACATCTCAAGATTGTAATTGCTTTCGAAAAACAGAAAATTACTGTGGGCCAGAAGGTATCCATAACCTTGAGCGTTCGTTATTTTCTACTCAATTTGTTCCTTCACTACCTTTATACTCAGATCAGCCTGTACATGTCACGTCTCACAATACTCAGCCATCTCATACTCGAATCCAGACCAAAACGATGTCCAGGCGACCCAAAGATCCATTCGCAGATTCGAATAATCTCATTGATCTCAATTTGGACTCTTATCCTCTGACTGATCCCGCTCAAACTCGCTACCCAGAATACGATAGCCCATACCAGCACCAAACATCAGCCGCCGTTGAACAACGTTACACCGAGAATCCATTTGAGGATCATGCAGTATTTTCAGATGACGAAACAAGCACATTTGGCCACGATCAGTCGTTCGAACAGTATCCCACTGCGAATCGTCAGGTGCCGTTGTTGAGTACTTCGAATGCGCCAAAAGCACAGAACAAAGGTTTTTTTTCCAACTTACGTTCGAATATTAATGGTGAAGGCGACTATGTTGGCATGGAAGGTCCTGATCAGGAGGCCGAGGGCCAAAAAGCCCGTCAGAGTGAATTTGATATACGGCGTATATTTGACAAGATCCGTCGTAAAAAGAGGACAGAGACGGCTCATACAGGGCCCAGAGAGATCCACGTATTAAACCAGACTCTCAATTACCCCTTTGGATATTTATCCAATCACATTTCGACGACGAAATATAATTTTGCAACATTCTTGCCGAAGTTCTTGTTCGAGCAGTTGAGCAAGTATGCCAACTTGTTTTTTCTCCTTACATCCATTATTCAGCAGGTTCCCGATGTCTCTCCCACGAACAGATTCACCACCATCGGAACATTGATTGTGGTTTTGTTTGTTTCTGCAGTGAAAGAAATAATGGAGGACATAAAGCGAGCCAACGCGGACAAGGAGCTCAACAACACTCGTGTCCTTGTCTTAGACCCTGCAACCAGCGATTTTTCTCTCAAGAAATGGATTTCGGTTCAAGTTGGAGACATTGTTCGTGTTAACAACGAGGAACCCTTTCCTGCGGACTTGCTACTATTGAGTTCGTCCGAGCCAGAAGGTTTGTGCTATATTGAGACAGCCAACTTAGATGGCGAAACAAACTTGAAAATTAAGCAAGCTCTCCCAGAAACAGCAAATCTTGTTAATCCACATTCGTTAACTTCCAGCCTTGGGAAAACCACCATCATGTCCGAACAACCAAACTCCTCCTTATACACATATGAAGGTAATTTGGTCGATTTTGGTGGGATTCCCAAAATTGCACTTTCTCCACAGCAATTGCTACTTCGAGGAGCCACCTTGCGGAACACTCAGTGGGTATACGGCGTTGTAGTTTTCACAGGCCATGAAACAAAGCTAATGAGAAATGCCACTGCGACACCCATCAAGAGAACAGACGTGGAAAGAATTATCAACTTGCAAATTATTGCCCTTTTCAGTATCTTAATCATCTTGTCGCTAATATCCAGTGTTGGCAATGTGATTAGAATTCTGGTGGATAAGAAGAACTTGTCTTACTTGTACATCGAAGGTACGAGCATGGTGAAGTTATTTTTCAAAGATATTTTGACCTTCTGGATCTTATTCTCGAATTTGGTACCGATCTCTTTATTCGTGACCATGGAGATCATCAAATATTATCAGGCATACATGATTGGAAGTGACCTTGATATGTATTATGAAGAGACAGATACACCCACGGGTGTCAGAACGTCGTCTTTGGTCGAGGAGCTTGGTCAAATAGACTATATATTCTCCGATAAAACAGGCACACTCACCAGAAATGTCATGGAGTTCAAAGCGTGTACGATTGGCGGAAAGTGCTACACAGAAGAAATTCCTGAGGAGGGCCATGCGCAGATGGTGGACGGAGTCGAACTCGGATTTTACAGCTACGTGGACTTGCAGAATCACCTTCGGGACAATCTCCTGGAACAGTCGGCAATTATCAACGAATTCTTCGTGTTGCTCAGTACATGCCATACAGTAATTCCAGAGCACGATGAAGCAACAAACAGAATCAAATATCAAGCTGCCTCTCCCGACGAGGGTGCTTTAGTACAAGGAGCAGCTGATGTTGGATACAAGTTCACTGTTCGTCGACCTAAGGCGGTGACCATCCACTCGACACTCACGGGAACTGATAGTCAGTACGAATTGCTCAATATTTGTGAGTTTAATTCCACAAGAAAGAGAATGTCGGCTATTTTCAGATGTCCAGATGGAATAATCCGTCTTTTCTGTAAAGGTGCCGACACTGTCATTTTGGAGCGTCTCTCGGAGCTGGAGCCCCAACCATTTGTGGATGCAACAATCAAACACCTTGAAGAATTTGCATCTGAAGGCTTGAGAACTCTCTGTATCGCATCTCGAATTGTTCCTGAGGACGAATACCAGGCTTGGGCGACGCAGTATCTTGAGGCTTCTACAGCGCTCGAAGACAGAAGCGAATTGATGGACGAGGTTGCTGAACGTATTGAACAGAACCTCTTCCTCCTTGGTGCCACTGCCATTGAGGATAAGTTGCAGGATGGGGTCCCCGAAACCATTCATACTCTTCAGAATGCCGGGATTAAGATTTGGGTCCTCACTGGCGACCGGCAAGAAACTGCTATCAATATTGGCATGTCGTGCAAACTTCTCAGCGAGGACATGAATTTGCTTATCATTAATGAGGAAACCAAGAGTGACACTAAACTCAACCTAGAGGAAAAGTTGGAGGCCATTTATGAGCATCAGGGCGAGTTGGACCAAGATGCTCTCAATTCCTCTTTGGCATTGGTTATTGATGGCCACTCTTTGGGATATGCCCTTGACCCCGAGCTTCTGGATTCATTCTTGGCCTTAGCAAGCCGTTGTCGAGCTGTCATTTGCTGTCGAGTTTCCCCATTGCAGAAAGCACTTGTGGTAAAATTAGTGAAGCAAAAGAAGAAGAAGTCGTTATTGCTCGCTATTGGCGATGGTGCAAACGACGTCTCGATGATCCAGGCTGCACATGTTGGGGTGGGAATCAACGGACTCGAGGGTATGCAAGCCGCCCGAAGCGCTGACATCTCAATTGGCCAGTTCAAGTATCTTAAAAAGCTTTTATTGGTACATGGTTCGTGGTCCTACCAAAGAATTTCCAACGCCATCTTGTACTCGTTTTACAAGAACATAACGCTCTACATGACGCAATTTTGGTTCGTGTTTTATAATCTTTTTTCCGGTCAATCGCTTGTGGAATCG
Source organism: Hermanozyma ubatubensis (assembly GCA_030567085.1). NCBI lineage: Eukaryota > Fungi > Ascomycota > Pichiomycetes > Serinales > Metschnikowiaceae > Hermanozyma > Hermanozyma ubatubensis. The sequence continues at coordinate 88,893 of JAJLRP010000022.1, read as the reverse complement.
TGGACTTTGACATTATACAACGTGCTTTTCACGGTGTTCCCTCCTTTCATTATGGGCGTTTTTGACCAATTTGTCAATGCAAGGCTCTTAGACCGGTACCCGCAATTATACCAGCTTGGTCAGCAACGCAAGTTCTTCAACGTCAAGATATTCTGGGGATGGGTGCTCAATGGGTTTTTCCATTCTGCAGTTATCTTCGTCTGCCTTCTGTGCGTGAATCTGACAGGAGCCTACTTACCTAATGGCCAGGTTGCCAACAATTGGACCTGGGGAACGTTGATCTACACCACATGTACGTTAACTGCTCTTGGAAAGGCTGGTCTTGTTGTCTCGCTCTGGACCAAGTTCACTGTTTTTGCGATTCCAGGCTCGTTCCTTCTTTGGTTGGCCTGGTTCCCAATCTACTCGATTGTGGCCCCGCTGGTCAATGTCTCCAGAGAATATTACGGCGTATTGGCACACACATACCCGAGTGCAGTATTCTGGGCGTCCGTGTTTGGTATATCGGTTCTTTGCTTGCTCAGAGACTTTTGTTGGAAGTTCTTCAAGCGAGTCTATAGCCCCGAAAGCTACCATTATGTCCAGGAGATTCAAAAATACAACATTCAGGACTACAGGCCTCGCATGGAACAATTTGAAAAAGCCATTCGCAAAGTGAGACAGGTTCAGCGGATGAAAAAGCAAAGAGGATTTGCTTTCTCGCAAGTGGACGACCAGAACTTGGAAAAGATTGTACGGTTGTACGATACTACCAAGAAGAGAGGAGTTTACGGAGAGTTATAAGTCATGCAGATAGCAGAATAAGAGAGAATAAAAAAGAATTGATCAAAATTATTGCTCCGCAGGAAAGAGTTAACCCATCAACCTTCGAGGTGAGGATGTCGTGATGGTGGAGTGCATACGTGAAAAAATCCCACGACTCATAGACAACAAGAAGTAGCCGCCGCCATGAGCGAAGAAAACACAAAAGCTGCTCCAGTGTCTGCAGATGAGCCCAAGCAACTCAGCAATAAAGAACTCAAAGAGTTGAAAAAGAAGGAAAAGGCCGCCAAACGAGCGGCTCAGAAGGAAGCGGCCGGAATCACTCCTGAGCAGCAGCAGCAGATTGCTCAACTGAAAATTGAGAAATCACAGCAGCAGGCCACAAATACAAACCTCAAAAAACAGCTTTCGCAGGCTGTCTACAAGGACGATCACCCCAGGAAGACACCAGCTCTATTCTCTCATCTTGAGACCAGAGAGCAGAGAAACGCCTCCTCGCCCACGGTATCACATATCGTACATCCTGCGATTTTGACTTTGAATTTGCACTTTGCCAGCCACAAAATTGTGGGCTCTACGGCCAGATTGCGCGAGATGTTGACCGTTTTCACCGCGGTGATTAAGGACTACAAGACACCCGCCAATACGACGTTATCCAGGCACTTGACGGGCCACTTGTCGCACCAGATCGAATATTTGAAGAGCGCAAGACCGCTTTCGGTGTCAATGGGCAATGCGATCCGGTGGCTTAAACAGGAAATTTCGCACATCTCCATCGACACATCTGAGCAAGAGGCCAAGAAGATCTTGATTGAGAAAATCCACTCATTTATCAACGAAAAAATTGAGTTACTGGACCAGCTCATTATAGAGACTGCGTCCCAACACATTCCCGAGGGCTGCACGGTGCTTACTTTTGGCCATTCCGAGGTGTTGGTGAAAATGTTCCAGCACTGCGCAGTGGAGCAGAACAAGAAATTCAATCTTGTGGTAGTGGATCTGCACCCGCTTTTCGAAGGTAAGCGGCTTGTCAAAGAACTCGTGCAGACGCCAGCGGTGTCGGAAAGTGAAAGTTCTTCGACTCTTCCCATCACCAAGACCCACATCAAAATCACGTATCTTTTGCTCACACTGCTATCGCTGACGATTTTGGAGGACATAGATTGCGTGTTCTTAGGTGCTCATGCCATGTTATCCAACGGACATCTCTATTCACGGGTAGGAACTGCCATGATTGCCATGATGTGCAGCCGCCGCAATATTCCTGTGTTGACATGTTGCGAGCTGATCAAATTCTCAGACCGCGTGCAACTCGATTCGGTGACCACCAACGAGCTAGCTGATCCGGGTGATTTGATTCGCAACGTGGACCTGAAACAGGCACCTTCTATGCGTTCTCTTGCACTTGAACAATTTCTACAGCAGAAAGAGGACGAGAAAAATGCCGAAAATACCCAGAAGAAGCAGCAGCAGCAGCAACAACAACACTCACACGAATCTAAAGCTCAGGACACCTCACTTTTGGCGCTGTGGAAGTCGATTCCGTCTCTCAACATTCTCAACATTATGTACGACCTCACACCTCCGCAGTACATCAACAAGGTTGTGACGGAGCTCGGATCGTTGCCTCCGTCCTCGGTGCCTGTGATTTTGAGAGAGTACAAGAGTCAATGAGCGTGATTTCGTGATTTCGACCGGTTTTGGTCTGAAGCTTCCTTTCCGTCACGTGCAGGTGGCGAGCTGCGAATTGCATATACAATATAGATACATCTTCCACCACTTAGTCAAAGCATCCATGGAACATGAATTGGCGCTTGTTGAGCGAGTAGATCTCCGCCTAGCTCTTGCCGAATCGGACACCGACCTCCAAACAGCTTTGCATCAGTTCCTCCTGCCCTTACTTTTGAAGCTCGCATCTCCACATCCACCCGTTCGCCAGGCGGTTTTCAAGACAATCCAGAATGTCTTTCCGAGAATCACGGCTTCTAGGCTGCTCCAATTGCCCGTTGATGCTCTTGTCGAGCAGTTGATTCTGCCCAATGTGGGAGATGGCATTGATACTTCCCAAGTCAGGCTCTATCTGATCTTGTTCCTCTCAAAGGGGGTAGAGAGAATAAGCACTGCAGACCAGGTGCTGACAGTCGTAAAATTAGCCAGGACCATTTCCTCGTTTTCAGGAGCCGTTTTGGCTCGGGTATTTGCATTGATTGTCAAGCTTTTGGCTGATTGGATGGCGCCAGAATCAGAAAGGCCAGAGGCCGAGAAATTAGCAACAGAGCTTGATTTTGCGAAAAACAAGACGTCGGAATTGGTTCTTTCTCAGAAAATCACCAAGTTTTTCTTTCTTCAGCCCAACGCATCTTCCGCCGTTGTGACTGCCCCGGGCCTCAGCATTCAAGATATCAACTTCTTCACGAAAGATGCCGGCGTGGCGTACAAAACGACCGCTGAAATAAAAGCGGCTAAGATGGCTTTGCTCGAATTTTTGAAGGTTGGCTTCTCCGACCTGTCGCTCTTCTTACCACTTTTGGTTGCATCCGTTGACTCCACATCTCTCGTCGCTGATGCTGCCGACTCAAGATTGCGAAAGTTGACGTTTGACTGTCAAAATGAAAAAGATGTGCTTGCGCTAGTTAAAATGTTCACCGGAGACGGAAATACGCTTCCCGTGAAACCACACTTGCAAGACAAGATTTTACAATTGATAAACAAATCTAGCCTCAAGATTGACTCCAAGATCCTCCAACTGATTGCAAATATGGGGTTGCTGTCTGACTATGCGAGACTTAGGCTGTCCACTGTCAACTTCATCAGGCTACACACGAAGTCGGAGTCGGAAAGCCCAGACGCTCAGTTCAGCGAGTCAGTGGCATCAAAATTGAAAGAAAATTTGATGAAAGAAGGCTGGCCCGAATTAGCCACCTCTCTGGGTATAAACTACAACAGCGCAATTCTGTCCAGACAACTCCAATATGAAGCACTCGGCGATGTTCTTCGAAACGCGCCTTCTCTCTGGCACCAAAATCTAGACTACTTGGTTTTTATGCTTGAGTCTCTTGAGGGCGATTTAGTGGATGTAAAGCCCACAATCCAGGACGCTTTGCTGCGATTGAGTGTTCATTTGCCTAGCTTATCTTCGATTGCAAAAGCTGAGCTTAAGCTGATTCTCAGACGTGTCCTTTCAACAAGCGACCCTAAAACATCACTCATGCGCTATATCGCAGTGAAATTTGTGTGCTGCACCTACGACTTTGAAGATGCAGAGGCAAGAATCTTGTGTTTGCAAGGCTCAGCTTCATTCAATTACCTGGACACTGTTGAGGAAGCAAGACGAGGGTTAAACCCTTATTACTTCCGACTACTCAATGCATCAAATTCGCTAGCTCCTCAATCTTTGTCCGAATTCTCGAGCTCGGAGATACCCTTGGCGTTTCCTTCATTTCAGAATCTCATTCACGCAGTAAGTCGCAACATGGGAGTTCTTAGTGAAAGCATTGACGAAACTTTGCGGTTTGCCTTCAGAGTTTTTGTAACAGAAGCAGTTCAAGGAAAGAAGACTGTCATTGCAACCGATGAGAATTGGGAAGCTCGCGTTGACAACGCCCTAGAGACCGACGAACTTGTAAGATCTTGCGTGTCTGATTATATCAAAAATTCCAGCGATGATCTTTTGGAGAGCTTCAATACTTTCTTGAGTTTGTTACTTTCTGCAATCTATGAGCAGCATTTCGGGAATCTCCGTGCACCCAAGGATTTCGCCTTTGAGACAATTTTGAGACTTCTTCTATCCCTCTCCACCAATGCTGTGACCAGTCGATTGGTACCAAGCCTCGAGAAAATCTTGAAGCCAATCATGGAAGTACAACTCCGAGCGACACTGCTAAAAGAAGCCTGCGAAATCTTCGGCATAATTGCCTCGCATGAAAATCTCAACAAGGAGAGTATCAACAATTTGTGCTCTAATTTGAACCTTGAGAAAGAGCAGGAATTGTTGGCTGCATCATTTGTTCTCTCCAGGCTATACCTTCGTGAGCGCACGTCAGATGTTCCAGTGGAATTTATGAGTCATTACCTCTCGACTCTTGTGGAAAAGATGAAGGTCCCAAAGTATTATGATGTCAGCCTTGAGTGCGTGATTCAGCTTCTGCAGTTCGGCTCGCTAGCCTTGGAAGTGGAGCGAGTGGGAGAATTCATATCGCTCGTCGAGCAGAGAGCAAAAAGCTGTCACGAGCTATCTGTACTTGCTTTGGCAGCACTTGCTCTTTCGCTTCCAGAAACATACGAGCAACGTGAGACTTTGACTGCTCAGGAAGCTATAATCATTGGAACGCACATATCTAAACAAATTGAGTTTCTTTTTGCATCGGGAGAGGCACTTCTGATTCTCGCCTGCGGCTGGCAGTCAATGAAATTGATATCTTCGAATGACATTATGGGGACTCGAGTGACTCTGCTTCCACCAACAACAGGCAGGTTACCAGTAATTTTAAAGGAAGTTTTGAAAGCATGTGCAAGCACAAAGCCTGCTCTTAGGAGAGCTGGGTGTTTGTGGCTCCTTTCATTGGTGATGTTTGGCAAGCATCTTCCTTTAATAAAAGAGAAAGCTACAGAGATTCACTTATCGTTTATGCGATTCTTAGCGGATCGCGACGAGATTTTACAAGAGTCTGCATCGCGTGGGCTTACGTTCGTGTATGAATTGGGAGATGCAGACCTTAAAGAAACGCTTGTTAAAGGTCTTCTTCGCTCATTTACTGAAACAAAATCCACATCGTCCTTGATGTCGGGAAGTGTCGGCCTTGATACTGAAATATTCGACGAGAATGTGCTCAGGACAGATGATGGATCTGTTTCGACCTATAAGGATGTTCTTGCATTAGCATCTGATGTGGGGGATCCCGCATTGGTTTATAAATTTATGTCCTTAGCGAGGTCCAATGCCTTGTGGTCTTCAAGAAGGGGTATAGCATTCGGCTTAAGTTCAATTTTATCTAAGCTGAGTCTAGAAGATATGTTGGCGAACAACCCCAGCATGGCAAATCGATTGATTCCTAAGCTTTTTCGGTACCGATTTGACCCAAATGCGAATGTTGCCCGATCAATGAACGAAATTTGGCAATCTCTCATTGCCGATACATCGAAGGCGACCACCAGTTACTTTGAGCCCATTCTCCAAGAAGCCTTACGGAGTATGGGTCACAAGGAGTGGCGAGTCAGGCAAGCAGGATCTTCTGCGTTGGGATCGCTACTTCAATCTCAACGGTTGGAGACGTACGAGTCGAAACTTGAAGAGATATGGGCCATGACCTTTCGCAGCATGGATGACATAAAGGAGAGCGTGAGAAAAGAAGGCAATAACCTTGCCAAAGCCCTCGCCAACATCTTAATGAGGACCGCAGATTCCAACATAAATGGATCCAGCCGGGCTTCTGCTGTTCTTGATGAGCTCATTCCATTCTTTTTGAGTGGCAAGGGTATATTGAGCGATGCTGAAGATGTGAGGAACTTTTCGTTGGAGACACTACTCAAACTCTGCAAAAACGGGGGTCCGGCTGTAAGAAAGCATGTTCCGGAATTATTGGGGACATTCATTGAGCTTATGTCTTCTTTGGAACCTGAGGTAGTGAACTATCTCGTTCTCAATGCAGACAAGTTCAATTTAAAGAGCAGTGACGTGGATGCCCAGCGCCTCCAAAGCTTAGGAAGCTCGCCTTTACTTGAAGCGGTGGAAAGACTCCTCGATCTTGTCAACGAGGAAATTATGCCTCAGATCATAACACAGCTTCAAAAGTCAGTGAAGCGATCTGTTGGCCTTCCTTCTAAAGCCTGCGGAAGTAAGGTGATCGCCAGTCTCATTCAAAAGCATTACTTTATTATAAAACCATATGGAGATCGGCTATTGGCACTCTCAAGTTCCCAATTAAGGGATCGAAGCGCGGTAATTGCATCATCATACGCTGCCGCTGCTGGATATTCTTGCAAGGTCGCTAGTTTAGATAGTGCGATTCAATACGTGAAGGATTTGGGAGAGAGCTATTGTGAAGAAGAAGACCAACGCAATATTGTTGCTGTTGCTTTGGAATCAGTGGCTAAGTACTCTAGTCATGATCGATTTGAGGCGTTAGCTCCATCCGTTCTTCCTTTGGTTTTCTTGGGAACTCATGACTCGGATTCTGAAGTGAAAGAAATCTTTGATCGGGTTTGGATTGATAGCTCAAGCGGAAGCGCCGCTGTTAGACTTTATTTGAGTGAGATACTTGAAATTTGCTCAGTTTACTTGAAATCATCAAATTTCGGCATACGTCAGGTGATTGCGAGATCACTTTTCCAAATCTGCAACAGCGTTGCAGTGACATCTGAAAGGGATCTCAGCAATTTGTTCGATTTATTGGTTGAGGCGAACAATGGAAGATCGTGGGAGGGCAAGGAGCTCATTTTCGATGCACTTGTTGAACTCAGTATCCAACACTCTACTTTCCATCAATCCCGGCCAGACCAGGTGGAAAAAATTAACCGAATTGCCAAGGTTGAAGCTAGCCGGCGCAATAAGGCCTACCAGTCGAAAGCAGTTATTAGTCTCGGCAAGTATTTGAGAACATATCCGGATGGCGAACTTGTGTCCGTCTACTGTGAAGTGATGGGTTCTGTTCTTAGTGAGGACTACTTTGATGACATGGAAGAGGATGATCGTTCCAAAATCAAGACCGCGAAGTTGGAGGAAAAATACTTTCCATTCATTGAAAGTATATTTTTAACAGCAGCCTCGAATCCGTCTGATGAGAGTCTTCTTAGTTTGCTCGATGATTCAATTCAACTTTACAACAAGAGAGTTGCGGATCAAACATGGAACTCCTGCTTCGCAATTAATTCATTGTTACTGAAAATCTTGCAGGCTATTTTGAATCAGTCTTCACCTCTTGATGCCATCCAAAAAGAAACACTTATCAAATTGATTCAAACTGTGCATGCTTACAAGTCGTATTACCGATTAGAGAAATGCGCCGTGTTATTGGCGAAGAACACAAAAATGTTTTTGACAATCATGGAGGAGGCAAACATGAAAGCTGACAGCCAATTCGCTTTTGACTTTTTGAATGATCTTCGACACGATGAGACTTCTACAGTTGTGCTAAATGAGTATAACTTAGCATTGGAGGCACACTAATTCTACATTGAATTGGTCTAGAAAATTTTATTACAATACCATTCCTCGAACTTACTGACCACCTCTCAATCTGAGAACCAAGTGGAGAGTAGATTCCTTCTGAATGTTGTAGTCAGACAAGGTTCTGCCATCTTCCAACTGTTTACCAGCAAAGATAAGTCTCTGCTGGTCTGGAGGGATACCCTCTTTGTCTTGGATTTTCGATTTGACGTTGTCGATGGTGTCCGAGGACTCAACTTCAAGAGTGATAGTCTTTCCGGTCAAGGTCTTGACGAAGATCTGCATACCACCTCTCAATCTGAGAACCAAGTGAAGAGTAGATTCCTTCTGGATGTTGTAGTCGGACAAGGTTCTGCCATCCTCCAACTGCTTGCCAGCAAAGATGAGTCTCTGCTGGTCTGGAGGGATACCCTCCTTGTCCTGAATTTTCGACTTCACGTTGTCAATAGTGTCTGAGGACTCAACTTCAAGAGTGATAGTCTTTCCGGTCAAGGTCTTGACGAAGATCTGCATACCACCTCTCAATCTGAGAACCAAGTGAAGAGTAGATTCCTTCTGGATGTTGTAGTCGGACAAGGTTCTGCCATCCTCCAACTGCTTGCCAGCAAAGATGAGTCTCTGCTGGTCTGGAGGGATACCCTCCTTGTCCTGAATTTTCGACTTCACGTTGTCAATAGTGTCTGAGGACTCAACTTCAAGAGTGATAGTCTTTCCGGTCAAGGTCTTGACGAAGATCTGCATACCACCTCTCAATCTGAGAACCAAGTGGAGAGTAGATTCCTTCTGGATGTTGTAGTCGGACAAGGTTCTGCCATCCTCCAACTGCTTTCCGGCAAAGATGAGTCTCTGCTGGTCTGGGGGAATACCCTCCTTGTCCTGAATTTTCGATTTGACGTTGTCAATGGTGTCCGAAGACTCAACTTCAAGAGTGATAGTCTTTCCGGTCAAAGTTTTAACGAAGATTTGCATTTTATTATGTTTGTGTTGATGTGTGTGGTGAGTGGCAAGCGGGCCCCTTTTATATTTATCCAAAAAGGGGGGCGCCGGTCACGTGATGCGCGCACTAATTGTCATGCTGCCAGGAAAAAGAAATGTGAGATTGTTCTATCAGGCAAGCGGCCAGCCGCACGCGCCATGGCTGAAAAAAGCAACGTGACTGGGGAAAATAGACAGCTTCTAAACGGGAATAATTGTTCCAGCGCCGAGCGGGGTGTTTGCCGGCCCTAGAAATGGAGCACTTTAGGAGGTGAAAAATGGCGAAAAATATTATTATCCGGATATTCAAAGCGTTTTAGTTCTAGGCTTCGCACAGCCTTTTGTTGGTGGATCCGAATTCTTCCGAGATCGCGCACCGGTTGCAAGCGAGGCATTAAAAAAAAACTAGACTTTGAGACATTCTGCAGGCCGCCTCACTGCGGCTCATGTCTCGAAAGTCCGAGACGGTGAAAGTATGGAGCGTTTTCCAGACAGAAATGAATTGCGAAGCAAAACTGCCCGCCACCTTGAGATTAAGGAGTGTGGAACTTCTGCCAGTGTCGTCGGGAAACCAGCCCAGAGCTGCAAAAGTTGGCGTTCTCAAGCAAGCAGCACATGTCGCTTCGTGAGTGTTTTCACCACGAGTCGGCTCTCACGTAGAAACCACGTTTTCCGCTGAGCCGGGTGACAACGGACGAGGATAGCCAGGCCGAAGACCGGCCCGAATACCATCCAAACTGTTCCTGCTGGCTAGCAAACCGGCGTCGTTTTTGCAGTATTCAATGACAACATCGGCTTTGTAATAAATTGCCGCAGAATGCTGCGGACTCCACGCTAGCCGGCAGAGTGGAGTGACGAGCGTGGTGTAGTTGTTTCGGATCCACAAGATGAAACCTCCCGACCCGTACTGGAGGAGATAGAGAATCACGGTCAAACATTTGAGCACTACAACTTCAACACGATGCCGCGACGGCAACGACAACGATCGTCTTACTGAGTGCGCCGGTGGCGACCCCGGATGGTTTCTGGCGGTGAGAACAACGGTGGGAGACCGCGTGGGGCTCTTGCCGCTGGTGATGATCTGGCGGAGTTTGTGGTCTAGAACGCCGCAGAGTTGTTGCAACAGACTCGGGTTTTGTGTGAATGCCGTCAATTCATAGAGTTCCTTGTTATATGGCCCCATGGGGTCGCTGCTGATGGCTTGAGACGTTAGTAATGAGCAGGATTTTCTAGGCGCACGGCTGCAACGTACCGTTTCTGACTTTGGCGTCCACAGACGGAGATAGACGAGGAAGCAACTTCATGTCTGTGTCTTTCGGGCCAAATCAGAAAAACAGAGGGGTTTTTGTGGAGTTGTGTCAAGGGGGCCGACGGACCCGAGCTGCAGTACCGTCACGAGCCCAGCGCGAAGTTGTAAGATTGACAAAAAAAAATCGGCCAAACGGGGCTCATGCCGGCCGCTCTGGTGCGGCAGAGACCCGTGCACCGCGAGTGCCGGCCTGATGGTGACGGTGCTGTGTTTTCTGTTATGGCCTTTTCCCCGTGGACTGGCGGCCTCGGCCCGAGAGCCACACCCGTGCCTCCGGCCACACCCGTACACCAGGACCGCTTGCTGGTTAGCGGCGGGCGCTGCTGCGTGTCGCAAGCGACGCGGGCGAGCACACCTTCACCCTGGGCTGGCCGCGGAGCAGCCGCGGGCCATTCTCGCACGTGACCTGGCCCCGTTGCACTCGAACGCCGCCTGGCATCGAAATGGCGGTAACGCAACCAAAATGGCACTCGAATTTTATTCCCGCAACACCACACCACGTGGCGGCGAAGCCCCGCCGCAGCCGCAGCCTCGGCTCGGTAGCACGACCGGTTGCTTGTTTCGTCTAACGCTCTTAAGACCTTAGCCTCCTGCATACAGCGCGCAGCCCCATAAAAATCCTGCTTCCCCATCCGCTCCATTCATCCTCTCATCCTAACTTGTTTCGGTCTCAAAGGGGATCCGTGGCCTCACCGCCGAACAGAATCTGACAGCTTATCACCTACTGCCTGCACATATACCTCACGACTCCGCGAGATCGCCTGAATACTCCGCTGTTTTCACCATCCTTCTCCACGTTCCAAAAGTTTGCCTCGAATCCCACAATGTACTAGCCAACTGTGGAGACCGTCACCGCCCGCACCGCTCAGAACAAACAACACAAAACACAAACATCAGAAACTCGACAAAATGGCTGGTGCCGAACTTTTGTCTGTCGCCCACGACGCCTCGCCGCGAAGCTCGCAGTCGTCTCTACCTGAGCTGACGGGTCTGACTCTTCAGGCTTGTGCGGTGAAAACCGCCTCGGCTGCTTCGCCATCGCCCTCATTCCAGTACGACGGTGATATTTTCGAGCAGTTCCAGAAATACATTGGCGAGAAAAATTACCACGGGCTCGCGTTGCTCACGCGCCAGAAAGGTTGCCCGCCGTTTTTGCGCTTCAAGGTGTGGCCAATGTTGCTCAAACACCACCCATTTGTGGTCAACCCGTTCATTCAGCCGGACATTTCGGACGGCGACAAATCGCCCAGCAGCGACTCGGCAGACGACTCTGGCGACATTCGCCTACGCATTCGTAAAGACTTGAGAAAGTACGCCCACGGCGTGGCATTCAGCTCGACCGAGGAACCACTTTCTCAGACTGAGCTGCAAATCTTTGATATTCTCGAGCTGGCCGTTTGCAAATTCGTACTGAAATGGGGCAGAATCATCAAGTATGATCTGGCCCTCACCTGGATTGCACTCGGGTTGGCCGAGTGGCTCCCGCCTATTCCGTTGACCGAGTGGGTTTTGTTGGGCCGCAATGTTTCCTCGAGTGCACACACATGCATTGGCCTGGTTTTCGACGAGTACTCGTCGTATTTGGAGGATGCACACCTCACCGAATACATGGAGATGTTGATCAAGGACGAGAGCCTCCAGACGCTCAAGTTTCTGGAGGTCTACGAGCGTCTTGCGTTGGTGATTCTCCACTCGCCCGAGCTGGCCAACAAGCGTAAGTCGTCGCAGAACTCCTCTGTCAAAGTCGACAAGTCGGCTTTGCCGGTGACGGGTGGCACTATCGAGGAGCGCGTGTCGTTCTTCATTCATGTTTTCCAGAAGCTTCTTCCCGAGCTTTCACAGTACTTTTCCGAGGAGCAGATTCTCAACAAGTTTGGCATGCACGAGGACGAGTGGCTCATTTGGTGGCTCAAGTACTGGGGCGTCAAGGTGTGGTCGCGAGTCGACCGTGGCCGCGTGTGGGATCTTCTCGTGGGCTGGCGCTTTCAAAACAAAAAAATGGAGATGGACATGAACTATCTCCGCGATAAGCTCCACTTGCCGGAGGGAATGCTTGAAAAATTGGGCCCTGACAATTTCTGGCTGGTCAGCCATGCTGATGAGTTGGAGGGCCTTCTCAGAGAGGATTCATTCAAGGACCTTGTTGCCAACTTGAACTTGACCAATCTGTCTCGCGCTAGTCTGGCGTCGTCGTCGTCGTCAGCAAACTCTCTGCCTGTGTTGTCTGCGTCCTCCGAAATCTCATCACAGGAGGGCCAGGCAGGCAACACGCCATCCGTTCCTTTTTCCCGCATAGACCCTCACATCGAACTTTTGTTTGTGTCGCTTGCATTGCTCAAGGCCAAGGAAAACACCTTGGTTGAACTTGACCAGCACGAAATCCGCACATTCCTATCGCGCTTGCCTGCGAAATCCTTGAATCTCAGCAACAAGTACAAGCAGTATCAAGAGCTGAAGGATAAGGAGAACGGCGTCGCCGCCGTGGATCACGGGTTCAGATATGATTACATGGACAGTGTGATCTTCGAGGCTGGCGAGCTCTGGCGAAAGTGGCTCTGGTGGGAGGCCAGCGGGGAAAGCTAGGACTGGAATGGGCAATTGTTCTGGTTGACGCATCATACACATCAGCACTAAGTGCCGAAGACGGTAGGAACTCTAGAATTTTCGCATGGTGTCGCTAAATAGAAATCGACATCAAAATCGACCCATTGGCCCATTGATATCAACGGCTACTCCTTTAGACTATTACACCGTTAAAATAATGATACCAAAGGCGACATACTCTACTGGTTCTCTCTCCTCTTGTTGAAGAAAGCGAGTTTGGCGCATGCAATAGGGGCCAATTTGCGCCGAACGGCACTGGCCATTAACATTCCATTTACATTCCATTTACATTCCCGTTCGGCAAGAATTGCTTTGAGGATTGTAGGACATTTCTGCACCAGAATGTTAACCCAAAATTGCCACTCCTTGATCCGGATTATTTCTATCAACTATCAAGACCTCGCCAAGCGACCTGCACCGAGGTCGGAGTTCCCCAGATTATCATGGATATCCCGAAATACTTGAACCCACGCTATACTGCTGCGCCGCTCGTTGCCTTCAATTACGCAGCATTCTCTTGCATTGCACTTGTCGTCTTCTTGACTGCCACGCAGCCTTTCTATCTCCTGCAAGTGGTGGGGGTCAAACCCGAAAACGTGGGGGCCGTAATTGGCACCCTAGGGGCACTAGATGAAATCGTTGCCATGATTTCGGCTCCTTTAATGGGAACTTTAAATGACCGGATTAATAATTGGGCATGGGAGAAGCCGAGTGTTCCGGCGGGAACCAGAGTTGTGGTGATGGCGCTGTTCACTGCCTTGGGAGTTGCTCTAGTGGGATACGGACAATTTGCCCAAGTCGCATTTCCAGATTTGTGGTTCTGGAGGGCCCTTTTTGCGGTGGGAGTCTCGGGCACTATGAGCATGGTGACGGTGATGTTGCACGAGGCAACAAACTCCGACTTCACGTGGCGCAGATTCGTGTTTTGGAGACTGGCCAGAGAGCATGAGAGAGAGGGCGAGGGTCTTCCAATTTTGGACCATTCGCCCAAACCCGGAAACATCTCGGCGTTGTTGGGCGTTGTGACCGGGCTTGGGGCGGTATTTTCGGTGGCTTGTTTTCTTCCCCTTCCGGTGAAGCTTGAAGACTGGTACCCCGAAATCGGTTCGCGGAAGGCTCTTAAAATGTCCTACATTATTCTAGGTTTGCTTGCCATATTATCTGGCGTGTTGGTATCTTCGGGGGCATACGACTGTGTCAAGAGGAGACGGGTTAGTCGCCGCAGCATTGCCTCGGAAGCACCAAAACAGGGCTACTGGGCCCTTTTGACACGGGCAGTGGGCATATCACGTGACAACAGACAGCTCCAGGTGGCCTACGCCGGTGCCTTTGTTGCGCGTGCAACCACGGTGGCCTCGTCGGTGTTTATTCCATTAATGGTGTACAAGTTTTTTACCAACAGTGGCATTTGCGATACCGAATTGCCTTCTCAGGACACCTGTTACGATGGGTATGTGTTTCTGGCCATTTTGACTGGTGTAGCGCAGACGGTGGCCTTGGTGCTGTCGCCGGTTTGGGGATACTTGGTGAACAAGATGGGCAGTCGGCACTCTCTCGTGGGTGCGGCAGTTGTGGGGCTAGTTGGAAACTTGGGGCTCTGTTTTGCTGGCAGCGAAACTCTGAACCTCTACGATCCCCGCAATGCGGCGTGCTTTGTTCTTGTCTCCATGATCGGAATCTCCCAGATTGGTGCGATCATTGCCAGCATGAGTTTGCTTAGTGGCGTCGGCAAGGCTGCGTATCACAATGAGCACCAAGTTATTGGAGCAATTCTGGGACTCTACAGTCTATGTGGCGGGTTGGGCATATTGGTGGTGAGCAAGATCGGCGGATCGTGGAGCGACAAGTGGGCGTTCAGTCCGTTTTTGCTTTTGGGGATTTGTGACATCCTCTTGGCGGCTGTGAGTTTCAGCGCTGGATTTGGCGAGGTTCTGATTTGAGCCTCATCTTGTCACCTAGCGAACTTGACTTGCAAACCTTGGACAATGAACATGGTGAGCCACGGAGTTACTGCTAGCTTCTGGGGCCGGCTCATTGGCAACGCTTGGGAATAGAGTCGCAACCTTGCAGACCGTACGGAGCTGCCTCGAGACGATAGAGCAACTTGCGACTCGCAATCGGTGTTGAGAATCTCTGAGCGCCTCAACCTCAAGCTGTGAAATAAAGTGGGCCGTATTTTGTCAGTGACCAGCGCTACGATGGCCCGGTGTCTTAGTCTGGCATCCCGGACCCTGAACCACTGCTTCACATCGACCTGTCTAACGCACAGGGTCTACCCCAGTGGGATTTATGTTCCATATACTATCATTATGATGCGGTGGTATGCGAGAACAGCACATCACGGAAAAAATCGTACTATTTCGTATCTGCGGAGTTTTTCCTCGACTCGGCCGCTTGGAGAATAGTCAGCGGCCGTCTGCAGGTGCTGTCAATTGGCTCGGCCCACGTCAAAAGTCAGATGTTGGTTACGAATGAAAACATTTAGCAACGGCAAATCACTCATTTCTAACTTTTCTTCGCATCCACACACTCTCACCACATTTTTCGTGGCCGCAATCCGCCTGGTGCGCTTTTCGCATCTTCATCGAACAGTCGCATTTCTTACCTCCAACCTCACCATCCCACCATGCTGTCGTGGCCAGTGGCAGAGCTCCTCCTCACAGCAGTCCCGCTGATCTGTTGGGTGTTCGTCCGCTGCTACCAGCTTTTTTCCACGCCGGCACAAAAACTCGCTCGCCTGCTCAATGTCGACATTCCCCATGTTCCGGTGGTCTGCGTCGATTCCATCGGCACAGATCATGCGGTGTTGCACTGGGACATCGAGCTTTCCAACGAGGAAAACATAATCTATGTCCTATTAGTTAACGGCCGTGATTCAGGGTCGCTTGCTCAGACCTCAGTGAGATTATGTTCGTTGATTCCGGGCACCATGTACAAGGTCCAGATCCTTGCAGTAAATGCGCTTTCCAACTTCAGGCTGCAGCTGGCGCCGGTGTACTTAAGAACCAGATATAGTGAAAATCAGGAGAAGCCTCAAATACGCCAGTCTTTAGCTGCTCTGCCGCCACCTGACGATGTTGTTTCCACCAACTACTCGCTCGATCTCCAAGCCGCCGATGTCAGCGCACTCGACGACGCTGACGTGCTTTCCAAGTACCTTTATTTGTTTCAGAATGAGCTCAAACGGTTTAAGGCTGAGATTTGTGCGTCATCTGCTCACCAGAAAGAAGAAGAATCCAGACTTAAAGGCGAGCTCGACAAGCTCCGGCGCGAGCTCAGCTCCGGCCTGGATCTACGGGCTAAGCGTGAGAATGACGTCAAGGACCTCGAGCGTCGCAAGGACGAGCTCACGTTTGAACGGCTGAAACTATTGCGCCAAGTGAAGTCCATCGAAACGCAGCGGCACTTGCACGAAACAAAATTGGCAGAACTCCGCGCAAAAGCTGCTAAGTTGCGTGATCGAAATCACCAAGTGACGTCGGCAGCTGCCTCTGAGGAGCTGCGTAGCAGGGAAATAGTAGCGCACACTACGGCCGAAACCGAAGCCCTCAAGGCAGAAATCGCGGCGCTCGAGGAGGCGACTCGCACGATTTCGCAGGACAAACGAGATATCATGCACGTGATTGACAAGCTTCGGCCTCTACTTAAGCAGTTCACCACACCACAAGCGGTTGCACCCGGCGAGGGTTCACCGTCGCTGTTGCAGATAAGCATCGAGTCTCAAGGCGAGATTTTCACCAAGGAGAGTACACTTACAAAATTAGGAGTTGACACGCTTTCAAAGATCTGCGCTCTTCGGCCCGATTGGGAGGATGATATCAACACTGAAATTGAAACATTGCTTGGGCTCGAGCTGTCGTGGCGTGAGAGGTTCCGGAATGGGATCAGAAAATATGTTGGAATTCAGAATAGCTTGGAGATTGCCCGGTCTAATCGAAATCCGGGATACGAAATACAGAAGATGAATGAGTACACTGCCAGTGTGGAATTCGGCGGCTATGGAAATGCTTTGGGCAAAAGAAGACCCGCGGAAAATGTCATGGGTCTGACTGAAGACAAATTGGCAGGTGCTAGCTACTCATTCAGAGACGCCGCTGACACCTCGATTACCTACTCCGATAAGAACTACTCCGACAACCCGCACGCGGATCACACAGTGTATCCCGAGCCTGCTCAGGGAAATTACACGGATCCGATTGGGCCACCGCATTTTGTGGATCCTCCGGTTTATGCTAACGAGCATCTTGGAGCATACCCCGACTCTACAGTGTATTCTCGTGACCCTCATGGCGCGTACTCGAGCTCCTCGGTGCATGCGAATATGAACCCCGAGACTGCTATGTATGCAAACCAAGTTGCCGAGTCTGCAGTGTATTCTACAGAGCCACAGGGATATCTCGATTCTGCCTCGTTCGACATTCCTGGAGAATCTTACCCAGATGTTCCTGGAATATACCCGGAAACCTCCGATTTGTATGACGGCGGAGCGAATGGAAACGGGAAAGCCTACATGGACAGCTCCTCATACCACAATGTGGCCAGCGGCAGTTCCACCTCGCTCACCAACACCCCATTCATTGCTCTGCCTCTATCTCACTCAGGTTCGGCACTTCTGGCAGCTCCCATGCTGCTGCTTTCTCACTCGTTGGCAATGACGCAGTCTTCATCCCACTTGTCTCCAAGACCTATGCCTTTGGACAATTATACCGACCCATTGATTTCGCCAGTACAAACGTTTACTTCGCAGCAACGGGCTCCCCTGCCTCCTCCAGTGGCTCCCCCATCGATCTCTGCGCAATCCATGCAGCAGTACGCTCAGAGCATCCGCCAAAATTTCCCATACGATGACCAAATCTACTCGCCAGCAAGCCCTGATGTTTATAATCCAAGCAACTCCGGTGCAAGTACGTTGTGGAACTCGCAGGGCTATGCTGATAGGCGAAACTTACTTGGCTCGCTTGCTCCCCCCTTTGGAGGTTTGCCGTCTCCTAGCAACTCTCTCAACCTGCTTTTGCTTCCTTCTCATTCGGCCCAATTCAGCATATGGCTGGACCAGGGCCAGCAGCTGCGGAATCATCAACGCAATGTCTCAGGTGGAAGCATGTGGCGCAGTGACTTGAGCGTAACTCGCACCGACAATTCACAAGCCCTACAGCCAGAGTTTTCCCCCTTTGGAGAAAATCCTGATTCCAGCGACGTTAAACTGGTTTAGAGGAGTATCTTCGAAACCATGTCTTAGGATGCCGAAAACAAAAAGATAGGGTGGTAGTGTCACAGCAATTGCTTAATTTTTCGTGCTTGCATTGGAGTGGATACCAAAACTACAAAATGAAGACGCTCAAAAGGAGCGACCTCTGTGGAGATCGCAGAGTCATTGCCGATTTAGCATAATCGCACCGGTGCCAGCCCACGATTTATGACAATCATGAACCTTCAAACCATGCAGCGTAGTGCTAAGTAGGAGAAAAACGTAAACATAGATTTTTGTACTCGCATGCTTTGCTTGCGAACAAATCTCGTGAGCTGAAAGCCAAACTTCTGACCTGAAATGAACAGCCAATTCGCCAGATGAGCCATAGTCATCTGATGCATAAGGCGACAATTTGTGCACTACTGGGATCACGTTAGGTCCCAAAATCTTTTTTTTTCTCAAGATTGAGGTAGATTTGACATTCTTACGTAAGTCCGACTACGGTCCTGAATTGTCAACTTAAGCGACATACCTACTCCCAAGTCACTGGCTATATGCGTCTAGGTTTCCGATCGGCGATATCTGCAAGCTATCCGGCGAATATCCGGATATCCTGCGTATAAAGCCGATTGCGAAAAAGATCCGTGCGGTGTGCAGGACGAAAGACCGGTGCGGCTGACCAGATCGCTGCTTTCCATGGAAGTAGCCGTATACATAAATACGGGTGGTTTCCTTCCAAAAGGTGCTAACAATAATTGAAAATGTCATCATTGTATTCACTACAATCCACTGAATCTATTGAATCAGACTTTCCCAAGGAGTACACAGCGCCCAATCCTGCTGGTGATCATGTCAGTCTAAAGAAAACCAGAACCGAAACAGCCGACTCGCTTCGTGAGCTTGGTGTTCAGAGCACAATACCAGTGGTATTTGGTACCGCTCCTCCAGTTCATGACCCTGTCTTTCCTGAAGAATTCACTCTTGAAACTGAGACCGGTTTGGTCCCAATCACCACCCTCCAGTCTGTTGGTAGAGGAAAAGAGGGCGTGCTACCCCATGACTTGGGCCCAGAGACAGAGTTCGTGACCTTCACAAAAAGTGACCCTGAGAACCCCCATAACTGGCCCATGTGGCAAAAATGGTGGTACACGTTTGTTCTAGCAATGGCGGTGGTTAGTGCGGCATACGGATCGTCTTCTTTGGCAGGCGGTTTGGGAGTTGTCGCCAAGGAGTATAACGTGTCGAACGAAGTTGCTGTTCTCACGGTTTCCCTTATGGTGATGGGATTTCTTATGGGTCCACTAGTGTGGGCACCACTTTCTGAACAGTTTGGAAGAAGACCAGTTTACATCGTCAGCTTTGGCCTTTACACGTTGTTCAACGTTCCTGTTGCTCTTAGTCCTAATATCGGCGGTGTGCTTGTTTGCCGGTTTCTTCTTGGTGTCTTCTCGTCTTCAGCATTGTCGGTCGTTGGTGCCAGTTTGGTAGACATCCACAACGAAACTAGGGGATTGGCAATTGCCTTTTTCTCATTCTGTCCATACTCTGGGCCCGTTTTCGGCGGGATTGTAAACGGTTTCATTAGCGTGGACTCTGGAAGATATGATCTCATGGTATGGGTCAACATGGCGTTTGCAGGCGTCATGTGGATTATGTTGGCAACGATTCCAGAGTCATATGCGCCGGTGATTTTGAAGCTGCGGGCAAACCGGTTGAGAAAAGAAACAGGAAACGATAAAATCATGACCGAGCAGGAGGCTTCGCCATTGTCATTTGCGGAGATTCTAAATGACAACTTGTACCGGCCACTTCGTTTCATCATTGACGAGCCAGTGCTTGACCTTATCTGCATGTTCGTTGCCCTTGTTTATGCCTTGTTGTACGCCTTCTTTTTTGCCTATCCGGTGATCTTCAACCGGCTTTATGGCTACAAAGATGACAAGATCGGCTTGATGTATGTTCCAATTTTGATTGGTGCATTTTTTGCCATCATTACGACTCCATTCCTTGAAAAGCGCTACCAGGCTCTCTGCAAGTCAAGGACTCCTGTTCCAGAGGACAGGCTCATTGGTGCATTAATAGGAGCACCTTTCCCCTGTATTGCTTTATTTATATTGGGTGCTACATCTTTCAAACACATCATTTGGGTTGGACCAGCATCGTCAGGTTTGGCGTTCGGATACGGCATGGTTCTCATTTACTACTCACTCAACAACTACATTCTTGATAGCTATGCCAAATACGCCGCCTCTGCGCTAGCCACAAAGGTGTTTTTGAGAAGTGCTGGCGGAGCTGCTTTCCCGCTTTTCACGACCCAGATGTACGACACGTTGGGTCTTCAGTGGGCTAGTTGGCTTCTTGCATTCATTTCCTTGGGAATGATCGCCATTCCGTTCTGCTTTTACCGCTTCGGTGCCCAATTGAGGGCCAGGCTCTGCAAGGGCGACTACGCCATGCATCCTTAAATTTGGGCGATCGCCCCATCGTCGTTTGCGACATTGCCGTGATACTCGTCGGCTCCAAATTCCAACGCAATAGGCCCGTGCTTGGTGTCTTTGAGCAATTCTGTCACCTTCTTCAAGTCCACGCCAACAAACCTCTCCATGAAGCTGCCCATCTCGATGTTTTCGTGATTGCCAAGAAGTCCGACCTGCGCGGCATGGTGCAAGAGATCCTTTTTCAAGCTGTCCGAATTGGTGTGGGCGTATATGTTAACGTCGACGGCAGAATGACCATGGGTCGTCCAGCCAGTCTGAGACCTCACCGACACCATGTTGTTCAAATGGTATAATAATAGATCCGCACGTGGCTGAGCTGCGTACTTGCAAATTTTCAAAATCTCGTGTTCTGTGTAGTCAGTGATCCCCATATCATTCTCAACCACCTCTTTGGCAATGTAGTCGCCAAAGGTGGTGCCCTTGTACTCGTTCTTCAAAGCAATGATTTTGGGGGTGAGGTACTCACCCGAGTGCTTCGAATTGAGGAGCACCTGGGGCTTCCACAAATACTCAGGGTAACCTTTGGTGATTTGTCTGGCGGTGACCAAACCCCCTGTTTCGTGGTCAGAAGTGGAAATTACCACCGTATCAACGTCTGTAGAGTCAGTGAATTCCACCACCTTTTTGAAAGCAGCATCGTAAGCCAAAGTCTCTCTAACCTGAGCGGCAGGGTCGTTGTGGTGACCAGCATGATCGATTCTGGAACCTTCGATAAGCAAGAAGAAACCGCGGTCGGAGTCTTCTGTTGCCTTTGAGAGAGACTTCAATGCCACCTCCACCTGCTCAGACAACGAAGGGTACTCCTTGGGGTTTCTGTCAATATCGTACGGAATGTCGGTGTTGGCAAGGAGTCCTAACAATGGAAGCAGCACGTTGTTGCCACGATCCAAGCGGTCAAATTCCTCTCTCGAGCCAACATAGGTCCAGTTTTTCTCTACAGCTTCCTGGACCAAATTGCGGGAATCCGCACGACATCCTCCCGCGGTTCCGGGAAGATAGTGACATCTTCCTCCTCCAAGAATCAAGTCCACCAGCGGGCCCAATGGGTAACCCCCTAATTGCTGCTCTGCAATCTGGTCCTCTTGCCATCTCATATCAACATGTGAAGAGAAAGCCGCGGGGGTGGCATCTGTAATTCTCGTGGTCACCACCAATCCAGTTAAGTAGCCTTCCAACTTCATAGCCTCCAAAATCGTTCCACAGGGTGCTTTGGACGAGTCCACGCCAATAGCACCATTGTAAGATTTCAAAGCACATGCAAATGCCGTGGCTCCAGCAGCAGAATCAGTCACTAGACTGTTGCTGGACCTAGTTCTTGACGAGCCAATGAGATACTTGTCCAAGGTCAAAATGTCGTCAATGGTGAGGTTGTCTCTGTGCTGTCTGAAAGATCTAGCAAGGGAAAGCGAGGCTGGTCCCATGCCATCTGTGACCATGAAAATGACGTTTTTTTTTTGCGACGCCTTCCGGTGGTGAGGAAATGCCTGCCATGGAGAGCCTAGAATACTGTTGAGAACGAGGAGAATGAGAATGGAAATCACAGTATTTTTGCCAAAAAGGGAGGCCAGCCACAGCCGCGGCCTGGAATTGTAAGTCTCGAGTCCTTTCATAAGTGGGTGGTGGTGGGTGTATAGAAGCGCGATAAGCACGTGTGGGGAACGAGGGCGAGACGTGCTGGAATGTTCACGGCGTCAAGTTCTAGTGGCGGTAAGGCTAAGTATTAGTGACGAATTTTTACGAGTTGGCTAAGTTTAGATGTAAAGACGGCTTGTGTATTCTTTCACTTGTCGCACGTCGGTCATGCAGCGTCTGACTAAAAGGTAGGCAAAACCTTTGCAAAAGCAATAATACACGCCAGAGGTTCATGCTTATTCCACTAAAAATTATTGATTGTAACACCAGCTATTGTGTTCATCAAAAAACGGCCCACAGCAATATCCATGACCAGAAGGCCCACGAGTTTCTGCACAACTACGCCCGTAGTAGTCACGAAATCGCATAGGTTTGCCTCCTTTAGGCGAACCAACAGAACAAGACTGCTCATAGGAATTGCACCCTGGATCACTTCGCCTGCTTCCCTCAGCACATGCTCAGGCAGGTCCACGACCATGAGCACGTTATTATGGGTGTAGTGGGCAGAGATAAAGTTGAGATCGAGCTCCACCATGTGCGGCTTGTACGATCCAATAAGCGAGATGAACTTGCGCTTACAAGGATCTGAATTGATGAATTCTTCACGTATAATTCCCTCTGTAGATGGCGTGCACCCGTAGATTATGCTGCTGTTCTGGACATGCTGCTTAACTGCGATGGTGTCCCCCAAACTTATCGCACATATCTCCGCATCAAGTACCAGACTTAATTCAGAGGCAAGGTCATTTGCACTTTGCACCGACCTGCTGATTACGTTGACTCGCGTGATTTGGGGGTATAGTCTACATGCCACGACGACGTGCCAGAACGCTTGTGGACCCGCTCCAAAAACAGCAAGTTCAGGAAGAATTCCAGTGACTGGATCCAAAAATTTCACAAGACCAACTGACGATGCCAATGCAGTGCGGAAAGCAGTGAGTGTCTTCGCATTGATGACCGCTTGCAATTCTCCAGTGTACTCATCAATTATCATCACTGAGCCCTGAAATCCTAAACCCTTGCGCGAATTTGTTGGACCGCCAGATATTACTTTCACGCCTACATTATGAGAAGCTATGCACGGCATGAACAAGTGGGTGGTATCTGAGTCGGAAGTCGATGAGACCTGGACCGTGCGCTCGGGAGCAATTTCTGACCGCTTTTCAAACTCATCGAGTATACCAAGTAGAACAGGCTGGTACTCTGAAATTATGGTTTCTCTGCTGAGAGAGCCGAGAAGATGTGCATTCACTGCCGTGTCGGAAATGATCTTCATTAGTGGAAGATAACGCGGTGCGGAATCGGCCATGGCAGGGCATCACGTGATATCAAAGATACGACTGTCAACTAGAAAATCAATGAGTCGTGCTAGAGAAGAGCAGCAGTTTGGCGGTTATAATAGCCTCTCAATTGCACTTTTCTAAGGGATTTTACCAGATCTTCACTTCTGTTCTTGTCCTGAGGCTCCGATTTGTCAGCTGGAGTATACCACTTCCTGGTGAGAAAGCGCATCCGCAGCTTCAGAAGTCACTTGTTTGAGCGAATTAACAGTATCTTTCAAACTTGTATCCGATTCCCAGTTTGGCACTTGTGAGTTCAAAATTGCTTCCAACAGATGGGTGAGCGAGTATCTCAAGGCCCTGCCAGCAATGCCGTCCTCGAAATCTTTCACACTGTACAATCTAAACTTGTGCGATGCCCGCTTGAGCGCAGAAAGTAACGCCGATTTCCCGGCAGACTTGGGGTCGCTCATTTGAACGTCAATAACACGGGAGATGCTATTCGAGCTCACCACTTTCAAAAAGACCGCCTGCGGAAGATTTAGATCATGCTGTTCAAGTATCGTTTGTGCCGCCAACAGGCCGTTATCAGAGGATACTTCCCAGATGAGAAACGAGCTCCGTACTTCATTGAGCGACCGAATGAAATTTGTCTCCTGGCCCATATGGGTATAGTCAAAAACAAATTTCCAGACTATTCTCTCATAAAAAGGGCTAAGGCGCGATTTCTGGATCAAGGGGAGGTACTCCGTGTCGAAGTTCTGTCTGAGATTCCGAAGGATCGGGAGAGGCATCTTTAAGTCGAAATATTTTTTCAAAAGTAGAATCCGAAGGTGAATTAGATCTTCAGGTGCCCATTGGTTGGCCTTCAACTGCTCAAGGTCCGGGTGATTCAACTCAAACGGGAGCCTCAGTAAATCCTTCAAGCTCTTGTTCAACAAGAAACGCGCGAAAAGTTTAAATGTAAGTTTGTTCTGTAAGTATGAGAGACGGAAAAGCTCCAAGAGCTCTTCCTCATTTTGGAGCAGTCTGACTTGATTATACAAGTCGTGAGGCAAACGGGAAACCTGGGGCATTTTAACGAGATTTGAGAACACAGATTCTAACCCTTGAAAATGGTTCACTTTCGGGATTTCGTAATGGCCTAGAATACTCCGTTTCAACTCTCCATATTGTTCTGTAACTGGTCCCCGTTGTACGTTGCGGAGAATCAGCGGCTTGTACTTCGGAGTGACGTTTTTGCGAGGCAGAAGAAGTCCTAGCGCATCAGCAATATTTTCGGGTTCGGTGGCCTTTTTGGAATATCTTCGAGCAGTGTTAATTGCAGGTCGTAGGGAAGATAGGGAAGTCATTGTGGTGTAGAGGAGGAGTGCGATGCAGGAGAGGTTGCCCTGGTGTGACTGTATCGGAAACTAAGTAAATACTCCAGATGTAGTTAGAAATTACAAATTTCATTTATCTGCTGTTGAGATTTGAAGACTAGATTGAAATAATAAGAGCAATCAGGCGAGCTTCCACAAAATCTGCGCATTGGCCGAATCAAATCCGATCCTGGTTTCTGGAAGCACATAAGCTCATTACTTTAATAGTAGCACCAGGCCGTTTATTAAGTTATTACAAGATGCCATCAGTGAATACAGCTCAAGGAAATAATCAACCAATTTTCCACCAATATGTTTTAATACTCATTACAGAATCCAACTCTGTTAGAGAAGCATGAAATCATTCCACCCGATGATTGATGAAATTGTAGGCTCTGTTACCGTTCTCTTCGCCGAGAATGCTCTTTAACAGATCTCTCTCCAAGCACACGAGTTCAGCCATGTTGCGCACATGCTGAATTAATTGGGTATAATTGGAAGAGGTGATTCCAGGAATGCTCTGCAAGAAGTCTATGGCATCGTCGTTGAACATCGGCGGGCCGTCGCTGGTGGAAATGGCCGAGTTGACGCCTTTTGTCAATGCCTCTTCAACATCTGGCTCAGGCTGATTGGCCTTGAGCTCAAGAAAGATTTGGGCTGTTTCGTAGGGTGACGACGACCACACAATTTTTAATTTCGGGAAAGACACCAAAAGCTCTGTAATCTTCAGTTGAATCTCTTTCTTCGAAATTTTGGAAGAAAAGTTTGTCATGGTGTCCGTCTTTTGTCCAGGGGGGCGGAGCTCGGCAAAAGGCTCAAACGAAAAAGACTTGGTCTCGTCAAATTCGATAAGTAGCGTGGCGATTTCGTAGTTACGGAACATCTGCTCACATTGCTGGTAAAGACGGCCAGACTTAAAAGACGAAATCAAATCGGGAATCGCTTTTCTTTCCACGACTATTCTGGGCGACACAACGTAATCGCCAACTGTAAGCATGCAAGGCACAACCTGAATTCCTGCTCGATAAAGTAAATTCGGCAAAGAGGAGCGGAATTCTCGAGTATCCACAATTACGCGCATTTCGTCGTTTTCCGTGCGAAAGTTGGCACCGCCGGCAATTCGAGTGTTGGCAACTTGGGGCTTGCGAATTCGGAATTTCCAGTTATCAGACTCGGACACAAACAGCTTTCCAAGCGCCGCCTTTTCTCGGATGAGTTTGGTGAAAGCAGATTTTTCTCTTTTGATCTGCATCAAGTGCCGTTGCTCCTCAACGGAAGTGCCGTAGTACATGAAAAACACTTTAGCTGGCGACGCAGGATTGAGCGCTTGAAATAGCTCCACACGGCGGATAAATGCCAAATTGGGCTCGTACATGATGATGTAAGAAGGAGAATGCTCCTGTAGAAGGTACTCGTCAGTATCGTCGTAGCAGTGGATAATAACCTGACTGAATCTTTCGACGTGCTCAAAGGCGTCACTGCATTCGAGAGCTGGTGGGATTTCGGCTTCCAAATTGTCCACAACTTCGTGGTTATTCGCAGTCTCTCCAAGAAACTGGAGGTCATCGTCGTCACTTATCTCCTCGTCCTTCACTTGCTTGTTGAGTCTGTCCACGATCTCATCTTCGAGATCGACAGCTCCTGCTGATCTTTGGTAGTCGCTACCCGAATAAAGTCTCGCAACATTAGCAACAGCGGCGGCTCCTCGTGTTCTTCGCCTCTTGCTGGCAGGAGGGGCGGTTTTATCTCTCCTAAATGTCTTTGATGTGTTGAGTTCACGCAGTTCCAGAAGAGCATCCTCGTCTGCGTCCGCAAAGTCTGTGTTTAGTTTCTTTGAGAAATTTGTGAGGTTTTGCCATGACAAATATGAACCGAGTCCAGACACCATGTACGGCCTGAAACTGAAAGAACGCCGACCATCAACTTCTCGTTTCCGAGCAGAGCTCAAAACATTGGCAAGCTGTTGCGCGATACTAGCGGCCAGACACATCACCAAGACGGGCCCGTCAACTTTCTCAAATGTGCGCTCGTGCATAACATCGTCGATGATCATCGCCAACTGCTCCCACTTGGGGAGCTCCTCTAGATTGTAAACAAAAACAGAATCGGCACTTTTTCCTGACGTGGAATCTTTTGCCTCTTCATCGTTCACATCCTGCTGCGTATCTCGTCTCGGTATCATAGTCACCTTGCCCAATGCCCTCTCCTTGGCGTAAGCCACAATAGTGGTCGCTTCGTCCATCATGAGCCATGGACTCATGGATGTGTTTCCCATCGTTCCCGCAGACAGGTTCAGAAGCCGCGTGTTAGCATCCACAATGCCTTGAACTTTCTGGTAGTAGGTGAGTGAGTCGTCGGCAGGAAGCGAGGTGAGAAGATCTTTCAAAGTCGCCAAGTCGTACACGAGCTGTTTAGAAGTCCAAGAAATTCTATGCCACTGCAGCTCGAGCGAAAGTCGTACACGGACGACGAAGTCCTGGTCGTGCACGTTTTCCATGTCCCAGTACTCGGAGTCAATCGTCAGATTGTGTCGACTAAGTTCCTGCAAACATGCTTGAAGACAGGAGAGAATTGCGGTCTGTATCTTGGCCATCTTGGGTGAGAGCCCGACATTCACCTCTGTGACTGTGGCCCGAGCCTTTTTCAGGAGCAACAGTGACAGAATCTCTACATGGAAACGAGGCCATAGAAACACACCGGGAAGCCTTAATAGACGCAAGCGAGTCGCGAGAGGCGTGAAACCTGTGAATGATTCAGGCTGGTCGGAAACAGCCTTGACAAACCCCCACGAGTTCTGGTCTCTGTACAAGTTGATGATGAACAGGTCGTTGGATGTTTCCCGAACCTTCTCGGCATGCATAACAAATATTCCCGTGATTTCATCCGGTTTCACTATCCCCGAGAGCAAATCCACGATGAGGACCTGCGAGGATATTGCAACGATGCCACCAGCTTTATATATGTTCTTTCGCTTAACAGTGTTGGCCAAATCCGAACCACCAACGATAGTCAAAGGCAGAAGCCACTCGCTGGAATCTACTGCGGGCAGTAGCCTTTCCACAGCTTCGTTCATCCACTGAATCTCCATAAGTGCGTCTGAGAGTGTCTTAAGTTCAGCCTCCTGGGCGCCAAGTAGGAGTACTAAACTTTTTTTCGAAAGTTTGCGTTGCGGCCCTTCTTCGATCAGCACTGTCGGAGCACTTAGAGTGTATAGCAAGTTGGCACTTATGGTCTCGCATCCTAAGCCTCTCCCAAGAATGAGAAGGCCGTCTTTGGTAAGCATGGTCTCAACAATCTCCTGAAGGTATCGTAGGGGAAGATTGCAATTGATATTTCGCAGCTCAAATTGAGGCCTTGCGGTGGTGCCCTCCTCAAATTCGATAGGTAAGCTCTCTTCTTGTAGCCTTTTGTAGTGGGCCACTGTGCGCTCCACGGAGATTTCTGTATCTGGCAATATTCCATCATCTAAATTTTCGTTGCCGTCATATTCATCATCTTCAGTCACGAAAAGCGACATAGCGGAGATTGTTGGATGGCCAAGATGACTCGTGATGTGAGTCGCGCCCCATTTACACCAAAACTTCAAGCTTCTCTGATTCACCGAAAACAAAATCCCACGGAATATCCCCACCATTACTTCATGGACTTCTCGCGACCGACTCTTGGTAGTGATCTTACATGCCGCATTATTCACTTGGAAAATATCGCCGAGTCTGGCGAGAAAGCACTAGAAGAATGGGTCTACTGCCGAAATCCAAGCAAGGCGCCCTTTGAACGCATGGAGCACGTCAGCCGGCCGGTAATCTACGGGGTCGATTTAGATAATGACAATCCCAGTGGGGCGCCCGTCAAAGCTTCCGGAACTATGAAGCTACTTCTTAGAGACCCAAATGACAACTACTTCTATGGTGTCGAGCTTGAGAAACTCCAATTTTTACACCCAATACATAGCAGCACTGGCACTCCTCTAGCAATACCTTTGGGCGGCAAATTGAAGCTAAAGCGTGGAGCGCAGGTCGCCCATGGCGTGGTATTCTTGACGAAATCGACGTGTGAATACTTGGGAGACGATGCCGATAGCCCGTTGTCTAGGCAACTTAATGAGGGAATTGTCGCAAAATATATAGACTTGTTGGAGCGCAGGTTGGGAAAATCTGTGGGGACCGAGTAACAGAAGAGAACAAGAGAGTGTGAGATTACGTGAGTGAGAGCAAAGAAGAGCGAAAACGAACTACGGTTTAAGTAATGAAATAATGACAGGCATTAAATTCACTGCATGCGCCGTGGTCCTCTCAGAACGTGCTGATGAGGACGGCTCTAAAAGGTACATTGCCCAAAGTGTTGCACTGGCATGCGGGACTGGCAACACCTTAGATTCTTCCAGTCTTCCGCATCATAAGTTGCTTTCTATATCCGCCATCTTCATGCTCTTCTCGTCTCCCTGCAGCCCCAGAACGCCAGATTTATAATTTCGATAGTCAGTTGAGTAACTTCATCCACAAGGCATTCTCTCGCACATAGTCGTGGTGCACAAGACTCACCAAGTAGTATTTGTCGGGAATGCCGTTGAGCAACTTGTAAGACGCCAGGTCTTTTGGATAGCTGCGCGCCCACTCGACCCACAACAAAAACGATTCTTCATTCCAAGCTTTGAAAGACTCGTAATCAATCACTGTGGGCTGCAACACTTCCTTTGACGAGAACACTCCCCACGTGATGGCTGTCTTCGAATTGTGGCCCTTGCGGATTGGGAAATTGGACAGAATGTTACCCTTAGAGTCACCGCAGTAGTATGTAATAGTCATTGAATCGATATCATCCTGGAGCAGAGGTTTGAGCTTCTGGTCCCAGTCCTCCTTAGGAATGAACATTTCCACGAACGATTTTTGGAAAAGGCGG
The DNA here is from genome assembly GCA_030567085.1 of Hermanozyma ubatubensis. Classification (NCBI taxonomy): domain Eukaryota; kingdom Fungi; phylum Ascomycota; class Pichiomycetes; order Serinales; family Metschnikowiaceae; genus Hermanozyma; species Hermanozyma ubatubensis. The sequence continues at coordinate 59,217 of JAJLRP010000022.1, read as the reverse complement.
CCGTAAGGTGGGCCCCAACCGAGAATCTTATCTGTAGATGGACAAGCATTAACAGCTGGCTGAGAGGCAAGCGTAAACCAGCCCTTTGAGTTGAGCTCAATGAGCTCTTCCTGGATGAGCGCGGTTTCCGACGAAAGCTCGGAGTCCACCCAAGGAAGAACCGTGATTCGGTTGCTGAGATATCTTAAAAACACTTTCGAGATGTCTGAAATTACTTCAGGGCTACCCCATGTGTCGACAATCTCTTTCACCGATTGCAACTTCAATGATGGCCCGTAACCGTCAATTTCTCCATATGCTGGCGAGTTGGAGTCCCCAAAACGACCGTTAGGAAACTCGTCCCATGTCGCATCCTTGCCCAATGCTCCCTTACCCTTACTTATTTCGAGAAGTGTTTTGTGGTCATGGAATATGGCTTTAGAAACGATAGCTCGTGAACCATCGCCAGCGAGCGCCACGGAGTTGTCATTCACAGACAGGCGGCGGCGAGACTTGTTGGGAATGTTAAATGCGTCCGTATCAGAGTCTGAGTCAAAGACATCGTCATTGTCGGCGGGTTCGAATGCGGTGTTGCTTAACTTTGGAACACGCTCCACAATGGATGCCACAGCCTTTTCCAAGTTGAGCGTATAGAAATGGAAGCCTTTGATTCTTCCATGGCATGAAGTGTCAATTTTCTCGATGATTTCACAGAGCACGTCAATACCGATGCTCTTCACTTGGTCATCATTGAGCAGATGTTGCTCGATCTTCTCGGCTATAGCGCCTGGAACCAGCGCATTCGACAATTTAGTTGCTCTTTTAAACACTTTATAGGTGGTAACAGGCATGAGCCCCGGTATGAGGGCCACATTTTTGAGCTCTGGCGTCGAATGAAACAACTCTTCATAAGCTATGAATTGATCGACGTCGAAGAAAAGCTGAGTGACCACAAACTCTGCGCCTGCCTTTATTTTCTCCACCAAGTAGCCCAAATCTTTCTTGACATCCTGATGCGTCGTGTCTGCTCCATCCACATGTCCCTCCGGGTATCCAGCTACGCCAATGCAGAAATAGTCACCGTACTGCTGTTTGATATACCTGACCAAGTCAACAGCATTAGAAAAGTTACAATCAGGCGTCCAGTACTCTTCCGTGCGAGGTGGGTCGCCTCTCAACGCCAAGATGTTTCTGATTCCAGCTTTTTTTGCCGTCTCCAAAGCATTGTCAATAATCTCCTTGTTGGTGTTTGTACACGTCAAATGCAACACAGTGGGAATTTCTAATGCGCTTTGGCACGTTGCAGCCAAGTCAAGCGACTTTTCGGATGTCAGGCCGCCAGCTCCCCAGGTGACCGTTAGAAAGAGCGGCTTAAGTGCCAACATCCGATGCAATCTGGCCAAAAGGTTCCTCGATCCCATATCCGTTTTAGGAGGGAAAAACTCGAGCGAAAAGAATCGCTCATCAGGCTTGAGGCTAGCTATGCGCTCAACGACTGTCGCCATGATGAAGATGGTCGTCGAAGTATATGTAGGAGCAGTGGGGTAGGTGGTGGACGACCTCCGAAACTTACACATGGAAAGTAAGCCACGATGTCTTGAGAAAAAAAAGAAGAGAAATATACTAGATGAATTCTAAGCAAGTATCATTAGTGGTCTGTGAATATATTAGTCGAATTGCAGGTCTCCTATCTTTGGATCGGTATGATTCGATGACCTCCACGCCGTCCAGTGATTTGCAGCAATTTATGGCCACGATGACTGTCATTTATAAGCAGATTACACGGCTTAAAAATCAATGCCGTGGATGAACGAATTTTCAGCATATGAGTCACCTTTGGTCTTTAATTCACGAACACCGAAGATAAGATACAATGTGTAAGTCTTGCACTACCCGGGCTGCTCCTTGAATGCCACTTGTAGCACAATAGTCAAACAGCGCTGCGGCTGGATGTCTCGCTTAGTATGGGGAACTCTCTGTCGGCCTGACGTGGCGAACGGTCAAGTCCAACCCCGTCGAGTCTATCACCATCTTATCTAGACATCCTGGAAGTGATTAAATAATGAACCAGCTAGATCCAGATTCGTTTTTTTTCACAGCTGATCAAACTGCCAGGTATTCGCCTCTGGTCGAATTCCCAGTCACCTTCTCCAAGATCTCCTTCACGAACAAGGGCAAACCTCGCAACAAATCGAGCGTGTTCTCAAAAACTTCTTTCAAAGCCAGCTGGAAATCAATGGAATTTCCCTTGTTGTACTGGAACCAGGCGCCACCAATAATGTAAATAGACAAGAAAAGAACCATAAAAATGAAGATCCAAGTGAACCATCCCCACGACTCTCCAGTGTCTTCATTTACAGGAGCCTTGTATTTTCCGTTGGCACATGCGGCGGGAGTCTTAAAGTCAGCCTCGAACTCCAGACCAGTCCACTTGGCTATGGCAAGTTCACCAACACCAGAGTCTCCACTCTTTGCACACACAAAATTGATGGTGCCATCAACGGTGCTATCTCCCCAGCTGACGCCTTTGTAAGTCACTGCGATTCCCGTTCTCGCTCCAGATAGCTCATGGAATGTCTTCTGTTGATTCTGGTTAAATCCGACAATCTCCGTGACAAGCTCTGAGCTATCAACAGAGACCTTTGTAATACCGCAGACATCTGAATTTTTTGGACAGTCTTTGACTTCGTCGAGATTTTGGCATACTCCGATTGCCCAAGTCAGCACCGATTTCGAAGGGGGTGTGCTACGAGCAATCTCGCCTTTATAAACGCCTTTGATTTGATCGAAATTATACTTTTTTAACTCTTGCTCAGAACAATCAATCGCGGCAGTCGACCATATAAGGGCAGCATAAGTAACGGCGAAGGCGAACCTCATTGTGGAGTAAGTAGGAGGTTTTCGTGCGTGCAGTATGGTAGATGAAAATGTAGTAACGAAATGGCCAGGTGACATGGCAGTCGGACTGGGAAGCTTTATCTATTTTTGAAGAAATATTAGAAGCAATTTGAGCTCTCGGTTTGTCTCGGAATTTTGTGTCGGCCATCGCTCCCATACACTGGCCCCTCCACACTATGATAACAGAATGCCGAGGCTGATAACTAACAGACGTAACAGGCCACGCTATTCGATATTCGTAAGCATACATCCAGAAACAAATCAATCAGACATTTCTACTCTGGATTTTGAAAGCACATTACTCGCAGTCAATAGTGCATTGCAAGTATCTGTATCCATTTCCGGCTTGAGTAGGCTACTGAAACGATGATAGTCTCGACCGTTAATTCATATCTTGAGGGGCTCGATTACGATGGCTCCGATAAATGAATACGTCTCTCCCGATGTTCCCGATCGATTCTACCAGATAGCTGAGGCGGACCGCTTATCGGTCAGCCTTGAGTCCAGAAACCTTCGATGCGCCGGGGTACGTCAACCCATTGCATGCAACATCACTCACCAAGCCTCAGGCTTAAGAAATGCCTCTACGGGCCGACCACATGAATAAATCAGACAGTTAAACGTGCAGCGGGTGTATCAATTCTCAAAGAGCAAGCACACGGAACTGCTCCCCTCGGCAATCGTACCAAATTGAGTTTTGGTGCATTTTTCGTTCCCGTGTTCTCTTTTCGTTCCCCTTCCCACAGAAATCGGAGTCGTGGCTCTCATCGCTTCCCCACTGCCCCTCATCCGCGGTCTTCATGTGAATCGGCATATATATGCCACCAGTGCCCCGCGTTCGCATGCATCCCGAAAATATCACCACTAAATCATGGTAAAAGTCACCGTATTGGGAGCTGCTGGCGGCATTGGCCAGCCCTTGTCTATGCTTCTTAAACTCAACCCGAAAGTTTCGGAATTGCTGCTTTTTGATATTGTCAACGCCAAAGGTGTGGCTGCTGACTTGTCCCACATCAATACGCCCGCTACTGTCCAGGGATTTCAGCCTGCCAACAAGGAGGACAAGACCGCAATCACCGAGGCCTTGAAAGGCACTAATGTGGTGGTGATCCCCGCCGGTGTTCCCAGAAAACCCGGCATGACCCGGGCTGATTTGTTCAACATCAATGCTCTGATTGTCAGAGACCTTGTTGCCGCTGTGGGCAAAACGGCGCCGGACGCCGCGATTTTGATCATCTCGAACCCAGTCAATTCAACTGTGGCAATCGCTGCATCCGTGTTGCAGAAACTTGGAGTATTTAAGCCTCAGAAACTCTTTGGCGTCACCACTTTAGACATTGTTAGAGCCGAGACGTTCCTAGGCGGTATCATTAACGAAGATCCTACTTCTTTGCGCGGCAAGATTTCCGTCATTGGCGGCCACTCTGGTGACACCATCGTTCCGCTTCTCAACTTCGACCCCCTGCTAAAGGACAAGGTGCTGAAGATTTCTTCGGCAGACTACAAGGAGTTTGTGCACAGAGTGCAGTTTGGCGGTGACGAAGTCGTGAAGGCCAAAAACGGTGCTGGCTCGGCAACCTTGTCTATGGCATTTGCGGGGTACAGATTTGCCGAAAATATCATCGACTCCGCCAACGGCGTAGAGCAGAGCCAGAAAATCCCTGACTCGGCCTATGTTTATTTGCCAGGATTTGACGATGGAAAGCCGCTCGCTGAAAAGTACGGTGTTGACTTTTTGGCGGTGCCTGTGCACTTGAAAAATGGCCAGGTTCTGCTGCTTGTGGCGCCCGAAAAAGTCATTGCCTCCTCCCAGGAGCAGGAGTTGTTGAAGGTTGCCCTTGGAGGTTTGGAGAAGTCCATTGCCCAGGGCAAGAACTTCGTGGAGGGTAGCAAGATATAGGAGTTGGAGATAATACAAAGGACTTCTGTGGCTCGTCAATTTGCCAAATTGTAGATGATTTCACAGCCGACTTTTGGCGGTTTGACCGTGGTCTCTGGCTTCGGCAACTCGAGCCTGTCAGAGTATCGCATCGCCGCGTAACCCCACATTATTGTGCAAGCAGCGTGAAATCGCCAAAGACGGTTTCCGATGCACAAAATAATGAAATAAAAGGCGGTGATTTTTCAAGAATAAACTTTATTAGTTCAAGCCGTAAAATGTCTTCGATTTTCCCGGCGGCTGCAAATTGTCACATGGCTACCCCACATTTGGCACCGCATTCTCGGAATTCGTCACCATCTCTTCCCAATTGCTCACAATGGATTCTTTAGACCGGCTCCTCGAAGAGCTCGTGATCCCTAAGGATGAAAACTCAATGCCAGATATAAATGGCGTCGTTGCAGGATTCACAGACTCAAAGGCAACCCAGTACGTCAAGGCTATTGGGGCCAAGAATATCCATACTTTGGAACCCTTGGAAGAAGACACCACTGTTGCCCTATTCAGTTGCACCAAGCCTATGACAGCAATGGCCGCATTAATTCTTATGGAACGAGGCGAACTTGATTTGGACAAGCCAGCAAAAGAGTACCTACCCGAGTTGGGTGAGTTTGGAGTGATTGAGGAGGGCCAGGTGGACTCTGAAACGGGAGAACTCTTGAAGCCACCAAAAAAACCAGAGCATGATGTTACAACCCGTCACTTGCTCCTCAACAACTCAGGATTCGCATACATGTTCACGGACCCAGACTACTACAGTCTCATGCTGAAGCGCAAAGTAAGTGGTGCAAATCCTCTGAATAAACTTTTCCGTCCCGAAGTTATGCCGCTCTTGTTTGAGCCCGGAACTCAGTGGAAATACGGCCACTCTATGGACTGGGTGGGGTTCATTGTGGAGGCGGTTTCCGGCAAGAAACTAGGCCAATTTTTGAAAGACGAAATCTTCAACAAGGCTGGAATGACGCAGTCTGTTTTCCAAATCGACGACCCGTCGATGGTCATGAGTATACATAATCGGACCCCGGACGGGGGGCTCCGAGTATCCAAGAGACTCCCGCTCCCTCACAAACCCGAACTAGACATGGGTGGCCAAGGTTGCTATAGCACTGTTGGTGACTATCTCAAATTTTTGAGGGTTTGGCTCAATTACGGATACTCGCCAGATACGGGACTTCGGATTCTCAAAAAAGAGACGGTTCAAAATGCCATCACTAACAAGCTTCCGGAGGGCCAGCATGTCGAGTTCATGACGGCAATGTCCGATGTAGAGGACTTTGTTCCTGACGGCTTCACGCTTGCCGGGATGGCATACAGTAACAACAACTTACCTACTGGCCGGCGTAAAGGTTCCATTTACTGGGGAGGACTTGCCAACTTGTATTTCTGGGTCGACTATGAATATGATTGTGCTGGATTTTTTGGATGCCAGGTCTTGCCGTATATGGACCTGAAATGCTTGATGGGCTACGTGCGGTTTGAGTACAACATATACGAGATGCTCAAACGGGGTAAGCAAAAGTTGTGAGAATGCATTGGTTGCGACGGTCTATAACTATATGGTAAAAAGATGTACACCCAATGGGGAATGATTTCTTTCGAACGGGCCATTGTGACTAAACTCGATACGAATCATCTTGGATATTACATGCGGTCAGAGCCAGACAAGCTATAGCATGGTACTAACACGCTCTCACTACCTATTCCTGTCTTTCTTTTCTTCATTGTGCCTCAATCTACTCTAAAATCTCTAATTCAACCCTAGCTTATCCATCCGCACCTGGACCGCATAACGGTGAGCCTCCAAGCCTTCCACTGCTGCCAAAGTCATCACGGCTTTGCCAATACTACGAAGGCCGTCTTCGGTCACGTTCTGTGACGTAATGAACTTCTGAAATGTAGCAGTGTTTACACCTGAGTACTGTCTTGCATATCCATAGGTGGGAAGAGTGTGGTTAGTTCCAGAAGAGTAGTCTCCGCAGGATTCAGGTGAAAGAGCACCCACAAATACGGATCCCGCATTCTCGATGTGTGAAGGAACGTATTTCTCGGCGTTTTCGATTTGCAAAATTAAGTGCTCGGGTGCATAGTCGTTGCTCATTTGGAACGCTTCTTCGTAAGAGTCCACCAACAAGACATAGGAGTGAGCCAAGCACTTGGCAACAATCTCGCGGCGAGGTAGCACAGCTGCCTGCCGTCTGATAGCTTCGCTGAACTCTTCGAGCTTGGTGGCCAGAAGCTTCACACCAACCAAAATCACCTGCGAGTCCACACCATGTTCGGCTTGTGACAAGAGGTCAGAGGCAACAAAATCAGCGTCGGCCGCTCCATCAGCCACGACTAAGACTTCACTGGGCCCGGCGGGCATGTCGATCGAACACAACGCCTGAGTATCGTTCTGAACATGCATCTTGGCCGCAGTGACAAACTGGTTTCCAGGGCCCAAAATCTTGTCACATTTCGTGACAGACTGGGTGCCGTATGCAAGCGCTGCAACTGCCTGGGCACCGCCAGCCATCACAATGGCGGAGGCACCGAGCTTATGAGCAACATAAACGACTTCGGGGGTCAAGCGGCCAGTTTCACGTGCTGGTGGAGAAGCTAAGATAATGTTGCGGCATCCTGCAACTTTGGCGGGCACTCCCAACATCATGGCAGTGGAGGGAAGAACCGCAGTTCCTCCGGGAACATAGAGACCGACGTTCTCAATGGGTTTGGCAAACCGCAGACAGAAAACGCCTGGCGCGGTCTCAACCGTCATGACCTCCTCACTGGGTAATTGCGCTCTGTGGAACTTGTCAATGTTGCTCATAGACAAGTCAATGGCCTCCTTCATTTCCTCAGAAATCGCCATGTGCTCGGCCAGGAAAGGAGCAGAGAGTACAGGCAGCTCGAGTTTCACTCCGTCAAATTTGGCGGTGAGATCAAGAAGAGCTTGGTCGCCGTCCTTCTGCACCTGCTCAATAATGGGTCTCACCAACTTCATAATATCGGATGTTTTCTGCACGGGCCTGGTCAAAGCACGTTGAACGTCTGATTTGGGAGCGCTTTTGGTGTCAATAACTTCTAAGGAAAACTCCGAGACATCCTGTTTCACCTTCTGCGCTTCCGTAGTTTGTGCCTTCTCAAATTTCTGTGCGTCTTTGTCCACATAGGCAGGCTTAGCATCGCCCTTTCTTCTCGTAACTTTTTTGCTTTTGATATCGAGGTTTTTCTCGATGTCTGCCAATCTCACCCCGTGCTTAACTGCCCACGTCATGGCGAAGTATATTAAGTCTGCGGCTTCCCACGCGACTTCTTGCTTGTCGCCTGCTCCTCCCGCCTCAATCAACTCGTCCAATTCCTCTTTCATCTTTGCTTCGAGAAGTCCAGGCTCGGTAAACAAGCGTTTGGTGTACAGGCCCTCTGGTGCGTTGGCCACTCTGTCGGCAAGTGTTCCATCCAACCTAGGGAGTCCAGACCCAAAGGCATCCGAGCCCTCAATCAAGTCATGGTCTCCAAAGCAGGTGTAACTACTGCTGACGTGGCAAAATCCTGTACCTTCCTTTTGTTCCACAACAAACTGAACAACGTCTGAGTCACAGTCTTTCAGCAAAGACACAAGCTTCTGCGTAGCTCCCGAAGTCTTCCCCTTATACCACAATTCATCTGTCCTTTTTCGAGACTGGTAGACGCCTTCTTTGGAGGCAATGGCGGCTTTGATAGAGGCCTTGGACGAATACACTACACCAAGAGCAGTTCTGGCAGGCCCAGCGGCAGTCACTAGTGTGGTATAAAGACCGTCGGGTCTGTCAGTAACAAGGGTAGACACAAAAACACTTCCAATGTCAATTTTTCCATGTTCGTTTGCGCTAGACAAGTGAGAAGATGGAACCACCACGGTATAGCCCAAATTGACCAAACTCTCAGCCTGCTGTTGATCTGAAGGCCCAAAGTAGAAAACTTCGCGATTTCCACTGTCACTAGCCTTTTTGAGCGATTCGGCGTCCAATTTGGCCGAGACCACAGTAGCTGATTTCGAGTCAGTGATCAGATCGACTGCAAATCTCGAGGCAGGTAACCCGGCGGCTTGAATCTCGGAAAAAAGTGTAGATTTCACGAAGATCGTGTCAACACCAACATTAAGAGCTTTAACAATGTCATCCACCGAAGGGTTGCTATCTAAAGCGTTGAGGTAAATGGCAACATCTGGATAGCTGGCAAGGGCATGTTTGGTCGGTTGAAATTCAAAGAAAGGAAGCAAAATTCTCCCAGTGAACAAAAATTCGCCCAAGTCTTTCGCGGAAGGTCCTGTTGGAAGCACAGGAAACGCCATGATGGGTCTGAAGATAACTGAGATCTGAAATTCACGATAGCCACTCACTGCAGGAATGACTCACGGGATGTAGTTGAGAGCTGCGATGGAGTCATGGGACAAAAGTATGCAAATTTGCAGTATAAATAATTCCAAGTAGAGGGAATCAAGCAAGCATTAAAGCATATGAAGCCAAGCACATGGATAATGGGGCATTACAATCGAGTTGGTTGGTCAAGCACTCAAAGCCGCATGTCTTACGAATTTGTGATGGTCGAAATTCTATACAAAGTCGGCTCGTCACTCTACGTATATTTTCTTCTTCTTTGCAGTGCTTATATCATTTCACGTCTTACGGGTAAGTCGACCCTTCCAAAGCTTGACCTTGACGTACATGAGCTTCAATACATTAATATATATCGCGTGCATTCCCAAATAGACAATTTCGCTCTCTAGAATTTGAACTCGCCACGGAAGTCGTCCAAATTCATGCCTGGCTTCACCAATTCAAGCAAGTCGCGGCGATCCATGGCAATGAATGCACGCTTGAGCGTTTCCATAAGCGAAGACGACTGGTTCAGACTAAGGGTCGTCGTGTCCTGGCCCTCGACCTGGTGCATAGCCAAACCACTGAGCAAGTGCTCAGCAGCCTCCTTGTAACAACCAATGTTGATGCATGAAACTCCGAGATTGTATCGAGCGCGGACAAAAGTTGGCTTCAACTCAAGGGCCTTGAAATATGCATTTACAGCCTCCTCTGAGCGGTTTGAGTTGGCCAAAGAGGCACCCAAGCGATTCCACAAAACGGGGTCTTCGGGACGAATGCTCAAGGCGGCCTTGAAACAGTCGATAGTTTTGTCAAAGTCCTCATTAGCATAGAACAAAACACCGAGCCCCAACTGTACGTCCAGGTCCATGTTGGCCTTGTCTGGAGATAACTGCGCCGCCTTAATGAACAATTCTGTCACCCGCTTGTGCAAGGAGAACCTGTCCTCGTCAGTGATGGCTGGATTCTGTTGACGAGCTCTCTCTGCAATCTGAGGATATTTGGTTGAGATCCACCGCTCCAAAGTTGCGAATGCTGCATTGTCATAGCCCTCGTTGATGTACGAAATCGCCAACGTCATCAAGGCTTCGGAGTTCTCCGGGTGCAACTCCAAACACCTTTCGAGTGCGGTAATGCCGGCGATTTCTTTTTCGTTTTGCGTCTGCACCTCGCCTAGCTTAAGCCATGCATCAACGTGGTCGGCGTTCTTGTGAATTGCAGCCTCGAAGGCGAGGGCGGCCTCAGACAATTTAGCGCCGTTTTCCATGAGCTGGATTCCAATCTGGTAGGGATCCTGGTCTGCAGGTAAGTCCATGAACTGATTGGTAGCATTCTTTTCGAACTTGTAGTCTCCGAAATGTGCTCTTGTCAGCGCATACTTGGCAAAATCTCTCTCCCATTGTGACATGTCGGCAGGACTTGTTTCTTCCTGCGAGTTTTTGAAGTCCTCGTACTGTTGTGAAATGAAATCATTCTCGACGGACTCCGAGTTGAGTGAGTCCCACACCTCCTGAAACGTTGCCTGGTACTTGTCGTCCACGATGATATCATCAAGTTCGGCCTCTTGAGCTTTAGCCTCGGCAGCCTCCTGGGCCTCCTGACTGAGCTCCTCAATCTCCTTAAACCGATTGTCCCAGTCAACCGCCGGTTCCAGCTGTTTCTGTGAATCAGCCGATGTCTGTCCTTGTTGGTACATTTGCGGCTGATGCATTGACGACAGCATTCCCATCATGGGTCTGTATCCCATTATTGGGTTCTGAGAATTCCACGACTGCTGGTGCTGGGGTTGGTGCTGCTGTGTTTGGGGAGAGTTGTGAAATTCACCAGCCCATTGAGAGTTTTGCTGAACTGGTGCTTGGTGCACTGGTGTTGCCGTGCGAGGCTGCTGGCTTTGTCCGTTAAACTCGGTCATCCAGTTCTGCTGCTGTGGTTGCCGTTGCTGTTGTTGGTTTCCTTGGCTCTGGATTCGGCCTAGTTCATGACGCATCGGCTGGAACTGGAACGCCAGACCTGAAGCCTGGCCGCCGTTGGCAAACTGCTCCATATCATGCTGGTTCATCATTTTACCATTTTTGAATCCTTGCTGTTGTGGCTGAAGAGGATTGGCAGACTGTCTCTGAAGAGACCGGTCCTGCTGAGAATGCTTATTAAGCTGGGCGATAGCATTTCCGCCAACTGCACACTCTGATCCACCAAAAAGTGACATGATTATTGAGTTTGTAGTTGCTTGTCTGCCCGAGTTTGGCAGTTGTGTTGGTGGCAAAAGTGATAGATCAAGAACGCGGAGCTGCCGCTCTCCACACTGCGGCCCGAGGCACATTTTTGAGGCGCGCACGTCCGCCTGTGATACCGTCAAACACCCCATTTGAAAGAAAAAAGAATCCAAAAGGGCAGGAAATAGTAGAAATTTGGGTACTTAGTGCGACGTTACTGGATACGGAATACTGTGGTAGTTGGCATTTACAGGGATTGTATTGACATCGGCCCGATTGGAAGTACCGAAGCCAGTCACGCGAGGGGATGTGGAAATCCAAGCTCGAAATGATCCGGAGTTCAAAGGATTTGGAGTCGCTGTAGCCTGCAAATTCGAGTTCGTGGTATGTATGAGACCCATTCGCACCGCTGTGCACTCTATAAAAGCCCAATATCTTATGAAATTAGACGGCAAACAGAATGTCAGTCTGATCCTTGTTGGCATGGATTATCAAGTAATCCGAAACACAACATGCTGTAGCCGCTTGTGCAAATTTGGCTCTCTACGTGGCAAGCCTCACCTGACAGAAATTGGTAACCAACGACGAGGAATGAGACTAGAGTGTGCAAGGAAGTTTCGGTTAATGAAAAACACATCAACAGTATTCACGCGTCCTTCTCTATACTTGATGGTCTTTTAGCCGCAAGTTTGATTCATCAAAACTCACCTCTATCGTTCCTGGCATATTTTAGCGATTCTTCTTCTTGCCACCACACACACACCCTACGCTGTTAAAACTCACAAGCGATGACATTCAACAATTACTACCTGAGCACAATCACCACTCAGTGGCCTTAGCCGCAGGACCAGAGCACTCCAACTTGCTGCAGAGTTCGTTTAATTCCTGAACATCGGCGTTATCTGATCCACCCAAGAATGCTGGGTTAATGGGCCCGCCCTTTGCATCTTCAAGAGCCAAGTGCTCTTTCACCATATCTCTCACCAAGCCCTGATAAAACAAGACACCTCTTTCCTTTGTGGGGTGCAAGAAGCCCGAGTCGTAGATACCTTGGTTAAGGTTCTTCTGGGTCAACTGGCAGAGGTTGAAGTCCTCAAGCTCCACAAGCTGCAAGAAATCAACAAACTCCTTCTTCTCTGCATCTGCAAGACCCTTTTTGGTGTAGATGTCATACTGCAAGATGGTATGGCCAGCCGACATGGGCAACACTCTAATGGAGTACCACGCTGGTGAGTAGCAGTTGACTCCGTTGATAGGAAACAAGTAAACCCACAAGCCGTTGAATTCTCCACCAGGGTTCTTCTTCTTTTTCTTTTCTGTGTCGATAGCCTTTTCTTGTGCTTTTTTCTTGCCAAATCCAAACCACGACGATTCCTCATCAGCATCTTTGTCATCGTCCTCAATCGCAACCTCCTGTCTGACAATCTCAGCGTAATGCCGACAGTAACGAGTCCTGGGAACCACTTTGTAGGTTTCCATTTTGAAAGCCGAGTTCAATCCTGGGTGGGCAGTGGGACAGTGGTAGCACTCTTGGTATCCGTCCACCAAGGTCTTCCAGTTGAACTGGCCATCCAATTCGTAGCTCATGTGGTACTCGTAGTCGGAAAAGTCAAACTCGTCCAATTCAGTGGACAAGCCCTTGAACCAGTCGTCGAAAGGCAACATCTGTGCTGGATCATTGCAGAAGTTGACAAACACCAAGCCCTGCTTGGTTACATGGGTCTTTATGGGGAAAAGCGAATTCTTCTCCTTTTCGAATCCCTCAACATTGTCAAAATGTGGAGCCTTCGTCAAGAGCCCATCGGTGTTATAGGACCAGCCATGATATTTGCACCCAATCACAATTGACGATCCTTTCTCTTTGCGGATCACAGGGTAGGCTCTGTGACGGCACACATTGTGGAAAGCGTTGAGCTCACCGGCCTTGTTTTTGATGATGAAAAAATTGATTCCAGTTATGGTGAACGAATAGTAGTCACCAGCTTTCTTGAACCGAGACTCGTGGGTGCAGAACAACCATGCTTTGTTGAAAATTGCTCTCTTTTCAAGCTCAAAGATTTTCTCCGAAAACCACCAAGATGCTGGCAACGTGTGCTCACCAGGAAGAGTATTCTCCTTGGGGTCTTCAGGTGGAGGTGGTGCGGGGGCAAGGGCAGAAACGGCAGTGGCCATGGTATTCTTAGATCCAAATTACTTTTGAATTTAGGTGTTGTTTTCGTGATCCCCGCTCCATATTATATGTTGGACGGAGGCTTTCAAACAGTAGATCCGGTGTCCTAATCGGGATATATTTTCCGGGGAAGATAGGGGGAGGTACGGGTGTGTGACAATCGCTTCTCCCGTTATTGGGTAGAGTTTCCTGGCTATAAGATTCCGGATTATACTTTGCAATCATGCATTGATGAGTTTATGCATTCCCGGAGATAGTGCTTCTCGGCGGTGTCAGAGTGAGGCCTGGCCATGCCGCCTACACAGCGGGCCCCTACCACCCGAAAGCTTAAATTTGATGGGGTTTTGATATATCTGTGAGAATATCTACGATTCGTTCAATTTATGACGGAAGCAAGTGCACATTTCGATCTCTGATTGATCCCTATATTCTAAAGCTAGCTTGGCTATAGCAAATCCAGCGCAGATCGCATAAGTCGAAATGGTGAACCATCCAGTTTGGGACATTAATCCCCTAGGAGATCCAATCGAAGTGGATTGAGTGTGTAGTCTGCAGGGTTTGGCTGGTAATGTAGCGATTTCCCTGCTTATCGCGCTTCTGACAGCTAAACGGAATTTTGCCTGAGTGAGATTTTGCGACCTCGCCGGAATTAGCGGAGCCACTAGCACAACCCGCGAAGTAATCCGTGTAAATGAACAACCTCCTGGGCGACGTCTGGGTCGATACTAGAGGCTAAAAGAGTGTTCAAAACAAAGTCACTCTCTGGCTGGACGCGGTATAAGTCCCGAAAGTACTCAAGTTGATTCTGAAATTTCTCGGCAAAAACTGGTTCAAGCTGGTCCTCTTCAAGGGCCGTTTTGAGTAACGCAGCCTTGACAAGTAACGAATTAATAACCACCAAAGATTTGAATCCACAACTCGACAATACTCTATGCTCATTTGTAGCCCTTGCAAATTTGACGGATTCAGTGACTAGGGAGAAGGAGTTCTTGGTAAAATTGAACAAGAGCGTTTGAGCATTCCGAGTGAGCCACTCAGTTGTCAATCCACTCAAAGGACTGTTCAACTCCTCCATTGGCACCAAATTGATCAAGAGCTTTGCACCGAATAGCGCTTGGAGAATTGTCGGTGATCGTTGGAAAACAAATCGTGTAAATTCCACACCACCTCCAGCGAATGGAATGCAACTAAGATAGAAGCGAAACGCTCGAGTAAGGAGAACCCCTGACTTGAGCGCCTTCTCGTTTCCTTTAAGATGAGCAAGAACAAGCCTCTTAGTCTCCTGGTGATCATGCGCCGTGATAGCCACGTTACCTGCGTTGATATGTGTGGTTGAATTGACAAGATTGAGAGTCCCAAGAAGAAGCGCCTGCAAATATGCACGATTCTTTGGTTCCCGGACAAGAATCTTGGTGAATACGTCAATCGCGTATGGCATATAGGTGAACGAGTCCAATGGAGCGTTTGGAATCTTATATTGTGCATCAGGGTTTCCTTCATCTTCCTCGTCCAATTTAGGGCCAAACGAAGTTATCAAAAGGTAAATGAGAAAGGCTTCCTCCAAGGACTGAAGCTCAACGTTGAAGGCAATTCTCTCAAACAAGACTAAACAGTCCTTGAGTAAACAAAGGGCGTTTCTGTTGAAAACGAACTTGTCAGGGTGAGTGGCAATCGATTTGATGATCTTGAAAACCAAACTCTTGAGATCCTGGTTCATGGACAATCTTCCCCTGCTGTCTTCTGTGAATGACAAGTTTCTCAAAACCATGGTGATAGTGATCAAAGAATCAACAAGGAATATTTGATCGTCAGTGGCACTCGACGTTTGAAGCTCGCTGAAGTGGTACTTGTTCTCTTCTCTAAAATTCGTCAACGCAGCCATAAAATCAGGAATATCACATCCAGATATGGGGGTTGGTGTCTGCGTTGCGGGTGCCAGCACCTCCGAAACAGGAGCTGGTGAGAACAAGTCGTCTATCATGTCGTCCGATTCGTCGTCATGAACTTCTTCGGCCGTCAATGAGTCAACAACTAGAGCCAAATCCTCGCCCTGCATGGCATGTTTGTCCACATATTTCTCAAAAATCTTGTCGATCACCCCCAGGCTAGTGAGTGGTATGGTATCAGTTTCAGATTTTACGGCTATAGCATCACTATCCTCGGTAATTTGATTCAAAACTTTGCCACCCAATTCAACCAAAGTGTCCACAAGCTCGGGTGCATCCGATACTCTAAGCGTAGTGTTATTGTCTGTTGTGGTGACGAGCAATGTGTTCAACGCAGTGAACACTTCACCGGGGTTTGTTGGTGTGTAATTCTTGAGTGACATCGTCAAGGCATGAATATTAAGCAGACCTAGCTCAGGCGCAAATAAATAGACTGGCTTAGTTAGCTCAATTTCTTCACCTAAGTCTGACATGCTCTTGAAAGCCCCAGCATTGTAAGGTTCAGCGAGCCGTCTGATTGGTACGTATTTCTTTATTGTGTTTGGTTCGCCTTTCGGTTGCTCTTCTTCATGATCCTTAAAGGACACCTCTGAATTGTGCCCAAGTTGCAGAGTGCTTCCCGACACCTGTCTCAACTGTGGCACACTACCAGACCGAGATGGGACACTTTGGCCTAGCGGTGATTGTCCAACAGCTGGAGATGCGTTATTTGATGCCAGGTGAGACATTCTCTTTTGATTAGCAGATCCAGGCATCGAGGGACTAGGTTGGTTAGGCATACCCGGAGTGCCGCTGCTGACTTGCAAAGGCGACTGCAACGGCAAAGCTGGAGAGGCAAATTGGTTTTGCTCAAAATGCGGGTTTTGCGAGCTATTCATAGTTTGCATATTCAGTTGCACGTTCTGCGGGAGATTCTGGCCAGGGTAGGACAGAAATTGACCCAAATTCTGTTGGAGAGCGGGAGATGTCTGATTGAACTCCTCATTAAATTTCCTTTGCGGGACCTGCTGCTGTTGTTGCCGTTGATGTTGCTGCTGCTGCTGTTGCTGTAGTGGCGGTGGTGGTTGTAGCTGCTGCTGCTGCTGTTGCTGCTGCTTCTGTTGTCGCTGGAAATGTTGCTGTTGCTGCTGCTGCTGCGGAAGACTTTGTTGGTCAATCAGGTTTTGCTGAGTCAGCAATTGGTTTTGGGACAGCGCCTGTTGCTGTTGTAATTTCATAAACAATTGCCTTTGAAATTGAAGCTTTCTTGTCTGGATATCTTTCTGGCCCTCCTCGGTAGCCGTGTACTGCTCATAGGGAAGTATGAATTGAAGATAGCACGTGCCGAGCAGCTTTTCGATCTGGAGTTTGGCAGCGAGATTGGACTGGATGTCGATATTTTCGAAAAGCCCAAGTCGTTGACATACGGAAGTCCAATCACTAATTTGAGCACTGGGCTGATTGAGCGATTGCAATTGTTTGAGCACTGCCTGGGGTCCGCCAATTCGACGTGTCAATATGTGGAATACAAGAAAATTGACTCGCTTGTTGTTGATAGTAGGCGGCAGGGGCACCGGCGTGCCTCGCCTGCTCATGAAATCCATAAGCGTCATTTGAAATAATTCGTTCTGTAACTGTGCCACTTGCGCCTGGTTGAGCTTGGGTGCTTCTTTTTCATCGGGACGCGAGGGCACCCGAGGATCACTGGGAGTATTAGAGGCATTCCCCTGCGTAACGCTCGGTGTTGGTGGCATCGAGTATGGTTGCGGGCTCATTCCCATTTGGTTTTGAGGAGTTTGGCCCTGAAGACGCTGAGCGTTGTTTTGGCCAAAATTTTGACCCGGGTCGTAGCTCTGGCCGACAGACTGGCTCATGGCCAGAGGCGAAGCATGAGATTGTGGCTGAACTGGCGACTGCGCTGGGTTCTGCTGTCGTTGCAACATTTGTTGGTGCATAATCTGTTGGCGCATCTTGTAAAGCAGCTCTTGTTTGGCTCTGTCCATATTTTGCTGCGGCCTTCGAGCAGAAAGATCCTCTTGTGGTTTCTGAAAATTATTTGGCGGGTAATGTATGTTATTTGCCGTGTCTGGTTGTGCTGGGAGCGCGTGGTTCATGGACGGGTTGTTGTTTGGGGGCTGGTCATTGAGATCGTCAAACATCGATCCCATGATATCAGTGTCCGAGGGCTCACCCGAATTTGGAAGTTGTGGGCCGTCGTTGCTTGCTAGGGCGTCTTCGTTGAACCAGTAGTTTGACATCGGAGTGTTGATAACTTGGTACGTTGAGAAGCTGTGGAGGTGAGTGAGTGAGGCACGGGTGCGAATACTGGAAAATGCTGCCGAGAACCGGTAGAACGTTTGGAGAAATAAACGCTTTAAACAGGTGAATGCGGTCGTATTTTCACAAGCAAAGCTGCGTCCTTACTCCTTCGCTTTTTGCTACTGACTTTTGGTTGATTATTTGCTGATTTTGGATGTTGGTTGGCTGCCTGAGATCGGGTCAGAGACTAATGGGAGGGGGCTGTAAGGGTTAGAATTCGGAGAGGCAATTTTGGTGTTTGTTCTATTGAGGACGAATTGCCAAGTTCCATTTTGCGTGAATTTGAAGAACCCTTTGTCTGTAGAGATGCCAGAAACTTAACAATCGTAATTCACTTTGCAAAAACGCTCTCAGCTGCCATGAGCACTCACTCGATCATTTCGCTCGATTATGTTTATTATTCTCTAGTGATATTGAACTGTCTCCGAAAGGTGAGTTCCAACTCCACAAGCCGTGCTCATTTGTTCGCGTAATAGGCAAGATTCGCGAGAATTACAAAGAATAGCAAAACGAAAGCTAATTACAACTTCAATCTACCAAATAAATACATCTTACAGGTACTGAAAACGAGGCAATGATAATTGATGCCTCCTGATGACATCCCTCCGGACTCTATATTTACTCCTTCACCACAACTTCCACCACTTGTGCATATCGCGGGACAATTTCTTGTAGTGCTCCATTTCGCCCCAGCAGTCCCTCCCATACTCACAACCTGCCATATTGATAACAAAGTCACGTTTCTGGTAAAAATATTGAGGGTCGTCGGCCTGCTCGGAACAGGCTCCTGGAGGGAATGCATTGATTGTTCGAAGAGGCAAGAAAGCTGTGCGCTCCCGGATCCAGGCCTGGGTAGAGTACAAAGTCTCAAGCGCATCCTGCTCTTTGTGCTCCCACTGCATGTGCATCTGCTCGTAGAGGGCTGGGTCCCACCAGGTGTCCAACAACATGTCAGACCATTGGGATCGACGCATTAGAAACGATCCGAGGTTGAAACCACCACAATCTTGGGTTACAATAAGATCAATTGGCGCCGAGTAGTCTGTGTAAGGCAACTCTGTACGCATATAGAGAGGATTGAACGTTGTCAACAGACGATAGGTCACATTGTCCAACCTTTCAAAAATGTGTTTCTCCAAAGA
Organism: Hermanozyma ubatubensis; assembly: GCA_030567085.1. Classification (NCBI taxonomy): domain Eukaryota; kingdom Fungi; phylum Ascomycota; class Pichiomycetes; order Serinales; family Metschnikowiaceae; genus Hermanozyma; species Hermanozyma ubatubensis. Next base: position 40,295 of record JAJLRP010000022.1, on the reverse strand, counting down.
AAGTTGCGGCTCCATGATATAGGTATGCAAATCCAACCACCAAAACCACTCGGTGTTGGGAAACTGGCGCATTGCCTGTTTCAAAATGTCCACCTTTTCCCAGGATTCTCTCCACTCGTGGGAATAGCGCTTCTTGACCGTCATGTCTTTGATGGTGAGACCATATCCATGGCGCTTTGCGTATTGTTTTTTGTTGGCGATCGATGATCTCTCCACCGACCATTCTTGCGGACCTTTCCATTTGAACACACCTCCTCCCTCGTTGGCGGCCAAAATGATCACCACTTTAGGATCGCTTTGATTAAGCACGTGAGGCAAACCAGGAATCGACGTGAAAAGAGACAAAAAAAGTAACACACACACGGCTAAGGTGAACTTCTTGTGGGTGATCACCACGTTCAAGAGATCCTCCGCACAGTCAGTGAGAAAATCCACGGGAACAGAGATCCACGACTTCTTGCGAGATTTGTGCGTTGGAGAGTAGGGCACCATAAGAGGATCCTCAAAATTTTGAGTCCCGCCTTCCGACTGCTCTAGCGGGAAGGACATGTTTTTGGATGAGGTACAACGTATGCAGGTGGAAAATGGTGCCTGACGCGGTGTTCTCAAAGAAGGATGTGCAAGTTTGAAAGTTTCGAAGAATGTAGGAGGATATGTAATTTTGGGACAAGAACGCAATGGGCTCACTGTCAGAATTCCGATAACAGCGACCAAGATGTGCGGCCAGCTCTTTCGTAGATAAGGAAAAGTTGACAGGATCTCCCTCGGCTGGAGGCATCAGTTAAGATTAGTCTAGATAAGTGCTAGTTCGGTAACGTTTTTCGAGAATTAAGCGACCCATTTGCCACTTCATTTGGAACTGCTTCTCAGCCGCTTTGCGGCTTTCCAGCGCCGAGAGTCCCTCCGTACTAGTTAACTTATGCCAAGACTAGCGCTATTGAAGAGGCAACAAATTCTGCTCAAGACTGACTTGTCGACAGAGTGGACACTCCGGATGCTCCCGGATCCAGTCCACGATACATTCCCAGCAAAACATATGGCCGCAATTCGCAGCTGTAGGATTCACCATGGGAGATAAACAGAGCATGCAACCGCGAGACGCCTCCGGAATATACGGAAGCTGATCAGGGTCAGATAGGTCGATCGTGGCAAAATGTGCCATTTTCTGGTTACTGGCCATCTCCTCACCAATGGCCTCAAGTTGCGAGACTTTGGTGATCACGCCCGGGTCAACCTTCTCCTGGTCGGAATCAGCATTGGCTTTTTTCTGCGTCTTCTCACTGATCATAATCAACGATTTCACAGCAAATTGCGTGAGCATGATGGCGCCAAGCACCGAATAGTTGCCGGTTTTCAGAAGCTTCTCTGGGCCTTTGTTGTGGCCAAATGCGTAACGAAGACCAAATACTCGTTTTGAAATCGAGTAGTACAGGCCCTGGAAATAAAACAATGCGATGTGGATGTTCATGATCGTGTCCAACAATGTGGGGTAGGAGGTAAGTAGTTTGTCTAGCCAAGACTTCTCGTCCTCGGGCCTTGATTTGAGCCTCCGAGCAATCCTCGTGACTATGTAGGGAATTCCAACGAAAGAAATGACAAACAAGAGCCGCGGTAATATTCTTGGAAATCGCTTGCCCAGTCTGTTGACATACATGATATCGACATATTCTTCACCCAAGGTGCGTGCACCGAGCACTGTCGTTAGAAGGTAATATAACGTCTTGGCAGCGACAGAAATTTCTTCTGGGTGGGAATTCACAAATCGCTGGCCCTTGGCGATGTTGAGAACATCCTGGAGGCGAGTAAGAAGCGACGACAGAAAATACCCATCCTTTTGGTTCGCTCGAACTGAGGTTAGATCGTAGACTTGAAGCGGTGGTCTGGATATTCACATACCAATGGTAGCAGCATCTGCAAACCACAATGCGTTGCGGTTTGGTCGGGACATGCTGATAATGTGGGGAAAGAAAGTTGAGATGTAGGCGTGGTCACGTGCGGCGCAGCTCCCGAGGGAGTAGATAACGCCGCGACAATGGGTGCAACCTCGTGAATGTTACATTATCGGACATATAAATGTAATATATAACACCGCCTCTAGCCTTTTTTTTCGAAAGGCAATTGCGCCTGTCCTGAGCCTCGACTCTTTCGGTTGGCCCGCAAGACGGAGGAATCCTTGCGAGATTTCGACTTCCGAATCTCGTTCTTTGACCCGGATCTATTTGATGGCTCACCGTTGAGTTTTTTCAGAAGGTCAAGCGCAATGTGGTAGTCCCTGTGATCAAACACATCTTCCACTGCAACGTTGCAACGCAGACAGTGTTGCTTTCTGATGAGTTCGCGTAGAAATATGTCGTTTTCATTAATAGGCTCTGGCGATTTCGAAGCCCCAGGCGAGCCAGCTCGCCTTGCATCTTTAGAGCCCAAATTAAGACCTGGCAGCCTTTTGGGAGATTCGCTCTGATTTCGGGCCGCAAGAGAGATTGCCTGGTCCTTTTCGAAGTCGCTGAATAACCTCAGCAAGTACTCTTTGTCCTGCTTTAATCTCGGTTTTCGTTTCTCCTCGAGCTGTCTTGTCTTTTCTTTTTCCATTTCGGCACTCTCTGCCTCAAAGTCACTGAATAGTTTTCTGATGTACGAGTTGCTGCGAGTGACTTTCTTCGGAGGCTCAGGAGCCGGCTCGGGCTCCTTATTGACTTCGTCGAACATCCGCTTGAGATGCACAGCATCAATTGGCGCAGTTGCTTTGCTGTATGAGTCAATCAAGTTGGCGTCGGACGTTTTTACAAAGTTGTTGACAACAAGCGACATGTTGACAAGGGTGGGGATTTTAATTTTGTCCAAACCGGAGTCTGATATCCGAAGATCACGAAAACGGACGGTGGGATTCCATTCCACTGCCTTGGTACCCTCAAGAAGCTCACACATGAGACGAAACGAGGTGTTTTCAAGTGCAACTCGGAACTTCTCCAAGTCCTTGTACACGGTAAACTGCGTCTGACGAGAGTGTTTGGAGTACGCGATGGTGGTTGTTTGCAAGCTGACCGTACGGGGGCGAAAGATGAAGCCCTTTTCGTTGTGTTCTTTCTGCAGAAGCAGCATGTTCATGTTTTCATCGTCAAGCTCAATGAAGCGGCCAAAGAGATCGCCCGAAAACACCTTGAGCCAATCGAGAGCATCGCCTAGTGTGTTGACTGGTTTCCGGCTGGTGAGATTTTTCCGAGACATCATCAGCTTGACGTCCGTTTGTAGTTTTAACGGCTGTCGGTGTATGGCCCACACAAGCTCGTAAACCTTGTCAGCCCAGTTGTCTTCGGAAGGAAATTCCTTTCTGGTCTGAAACTCCTTCTTTATCTGATCGCGTTCCCAATTGTCCCGCACGTAGGCAATCAGATTGACATCAGAGGGAATTTCGAGCCTCAGAAGAATCACCTCACCAATTTTCCCTCCCATTTGTTGGAAATCGGTGAGGCCAAAATTCTCCAAAAAATTGAACGCAGCAGCTCGACGAACAATGACTTGCGCATCAGGCTTTTTGAACCCTCCAGCAAGCTTAGCCACGGCTTTAGTCGACGCCAATCCTCCTGAAGTGGTGTACTTGAGTTCGTCGTATACCGCGGCTCGACACCGATACATTAGCTCAGATCCAATCATCATACATATGTCGTCCCAGTCGGTCACCGACGGCGCTCCTGCAGCATTTACTTCGCCAAAAGTGTTTCTTGCTGCTTCATCCTCTTTCGCGGTGGCAGTAACTAAGCCCACCCACCCGAGTTTGTCTGGGATGTCGGTCGGTATCGGCGGTAGTAGTTCGTGAGGGTCGATATCTCGAAGCTGGGGAAAGCATTCCATGAGAACCTCATAAACCTGTCGGCCAAAATCTAAGTAGCATTCGTCCACACTGGCCTTTTCCACCACGTCACATTCCCTCCTCAATATCTTGAAAATCTTCCGCAGCTCTCGGCGGTACGGATCCAATGACACCTTATGCAGAGCCTGGTCAGGCGTGCCGTTCAAGTATGACCAATGGGAGTCTCCTTTTTTGAAAACAGCTGCGTGCCCTACCACCAAATTCGGGCATTTTGCCTTGGCCAGGTCAAGAGTGTCCATCCTACCAATGCCGAATTTTCTTGCGGCATACGACACAGCAATGAGCGACAGCCATTGACAACATACGACTGGATCGTCTACCGACTTCCCCAACCGGAGCTGTTCACATTGTGCATAGAACGCGTTGAGATCCACATGGCCGATTACGGCAAGCGGTGAAGAGTATGCGTTATGGGGATCATTGAGGAGGGCTAGATCACGTGAATAAAATGCTGACGTCGCCTTGGGCTGTACCAGTGGCGCCACGTGGGGACCTGGTGCAAGGATCGACATACATGAATTTCAGGTAGGATGTAGCGGTCTTAGTGCGAAGATGCGATCTACAAATGACAATTGGGAGGGCGGTCTCCAAGAATGTCCTGGGGAACGTGAGGAGAGGAAACTGCATAGAATTGCGATTTCTGGAGGATTTGAGGATTCGACTCTTACTGCCACGGCCGCCTAGTTGACATGGCGCCGTGCATATCCAGAACGAGCCCGACGATGGTGAACCAATCAAAAATGGCAGACAGGATACGGCCCGGACTCGAAGAGAGATTGTTGGAATGTTGTTTAACAAAGGAATGTACAAATAAGAGCGTGAAGATGGCCTTATTTTTATTTGAGTCTTCGACACGGACTTCTCTAACGGCGCTGTCAAAAAGCGCAGATCTGGGCGGCCTGCTTATTAGGGAATTCAATTGGCGACTGAGAGCTTAGAGATTCGGCGGAAGTCCGCAGGTCATCCACTATTCCCAAGATAAGCCTGCTGCTCGCCCAATCATGTAATGGCGGCAAAATCGATTTCCCCACCGTCTCATCGCATATGTAGCCCCAAGACATCATCAGGCAGGGGATCACCAAAATTTTGACAAAAATTTGTCATATAAGGATCGGAACAAGAGCGCACACCGAACCGACAAACGTCAACATGCCAACCAGGAACGAGTATCGAACCTTATTCATCTGCGGCGCACGCCAATGCATCTGCTCTCAGAGGAGCCGTCACAGCGCTTATTGGCGCCGTCAAAATTTCAAACATGAGAGTTTTACCACTTTTAACATGAGCTGCTCGTGATCTTAACCTCAATGGCGCCGACAGCGGAAAACCAGATACCATCATCGGGAAGTCCATCAACAGGCCTTTAGTAATAATTGTGCGTACTTCTTGTTCCGGGAAGTACCGAACATGTGCATAGCGAGATAGGGCTGCTGGCGGGAAGCTCCGCGAGCGATGGTTGGCGTTTGCAGGCTCAGAATCTATCTTACGCCAATATTAAAGTTTTCGTGTACAAATCCCGCAACTCCCGCATCCTAGAGGAGAAATTCCATACTCTCTCTCGAGAACATACAAGGTTGACTAAATGCAACAGACTCCGAGCGTTAACCAAAAATCAGAATTGCCGGATACATGACTGTAACTCTCAAAAATGGCAGGGAACAAGATGCTGTGTTCTGCAGGGTGCGGATTATGCTGCACGAACGGCTAACGTTGATGTGGCGCATAAAGAAGCAATCGTGCGGATATGAATGTTCTCGCGAAGAACTTTGAAAGTTGCAGGTTCTTTTGTCTACACACTTTGATTAGGTCGTGCAATGCATATGTTGGGAGTGCTAAATCGAAGAAAACACTTGGACGCCACAAGGGAGTAGCCGACTCTACCCACTCAATTAACCAGTACATATGAAAGTGGGGATATTGGAATGGCAGGATTGTGGTGATAGTATTTTCATGATGTGATCGAGTCGTGATCACATCTCGTAAACCTCGGCGAAAACCAGCACCCGGTGTACTTTGCCCCACCGGCGCACTTCAGCCACTAGTGAATCAGGCCCGCAGACGGCTATCTGGGAATTTTCGGGATCCGCAGAAAGTTCTGAAAACACCTCATCGAAGTCCGGGCGGCCGGTATGATATGCAACATCGTCCAGTTTTTGCGGCAAGTTTTCCATGCTGTACTCTTCTTGTAACGGCACATAACTGTCACCCCCCAGCGGCTCTTCCGATAAACCAGTGCAATATATCGCCGCTTTGACAGGCAACAGGTCAGGCAGCCAAGGGAGCGCGCATCTATTCCGGACACACCACGTAAGGCCGAGAAAACACTTCGTAGTTGCGCTCTTCGCTGCATAACGCACAAGTGGTAGACCAAGCAGAATACCCGATCCACCGCAGATCACATGAAAACGCTGGCTAGCAAGCACCGGGCCGGGAACAGATGCAAATACTCTGGTGATGGAGTAGGTGGTGTTGCTGGAGGGTGAGAAAGTCGTCCTTTTCACGATAAGCTCCAAAAACTCGTCCTCGGGTAGAGACGAAATGGTGTAAGGATGGGACGGGTGCAAATAGTACCAAGGCGACCATCTTGAGTAGTGGAGCCGCAAATGGGCGCCGGGTGGCCAGAAAGCCGGGTAATTTCCAGGTTTGGCTATGCGAATATGCATGAGGTCGGACCCTGCAATACTGTCCACTTCAAGTTGCACGTGATGGCTGAACACCAATCTCCACCCGAACTGGAATACCACCAAGGCCGCGATCAAAACAACGAAATCGGTAATGGGTGGTCTGGCATGGAACAAAATGAGTACCACAAATGCCACCAAGGTGATGTTGTGCACTAGGTAAAAATACGAGTAGATGCGGCGGCGGAAGGCCGCTATCGATACTAAAAATAGCACTGCTGACAGCACCGTAACCAAAATGCCAGCCAAGTTCGAAGGTCGTAGACTTTTCTCCCAGAACGCCTTCTCCACAATCCACTTGAAGACGAATCCGGCGCCGTGTACAAATCCCATGACAAGGATTAGACGCAGGAGCCAAATGTGGAGAGAAAGATACTCGAGGTAAAATTCCGTCAACGGATTGGGCCGGAGAGCAAACACTACATCTAGCGGAATCAACGCGTAGCAGATTCGGCCCACCCGTTTCAAGAAAATCGGGTAGTTCTGCCTCCACTCTGAAATTTTGAAGACTGAGAAGACAGTGACAAGCACAACTGTGCCAATGCAGTGAACCCAAACTGGCGTACCGCGCAAGATTTGTACGCACCGGCCCATGCTAGAGCGGCTACGGCGGCCCGCCGGCGAGATGTGGTTATACACTAGTGGAAAGATAGCGTAAATGATGCATGCCGCGAATGTCAAGTAGCCGTACTTGACATTAATGGTACTGTGATGGTGGCCAGCATGGCGAGAAACGTGGTCCATGTGCAATTAAATAGTTGAAAGCGGCTTCGGATTCGGTGTAGCGAGGGTTTGGCAGACCCGAAGTCAGGCTGTCAAGAAGTTGGATTTGTCAGGGTTCGCGGTGTACGGATGTAATAGTGCGCGAAGAACGAGCGTGAGCACTGCACGCGCCACATGCAAATGCGCCACCTCGGTTGCATGCACGAATGCCGCGCGGCACAGAAAAGTGAAATATGCATGAGATGCAGATTGTTATGTGCAAGAGCGCAGACTGATAGCGTTCTCGACGCACAGTTTTGATGCATTTCCTAATCAGGCATGCCGGCAGCAGTACCCGCACTACTTTTGTGAGACTAACATAGCCTGCATGTTGTTTCTTCTTCAGCGGCAATGACGGCCCCTGGATCGCTGTTACACTACAGGCTTAGGGGCCAGAGTGCGTAAACAGGTGCATGCAAACGGGCCCGTGTTGGTTAAAAAAAAATATCCGCCAGTTCCGAGTACCGAACTAACCGGAGTAATACCTCGGCAATTTCGAAATACTTTCAAGGGTTCCAAGGATTCGGTATGGCCGGGTCAGCTCAATGGGCCTGACCTCTCCACATCGAAGCTCAAGAGGGGTGCAAATGCGTTGTGGATCCTCACCTAATTTTTTGAGGAGAAAGAGTTCGCTCCCCACGGAGTTCCGAAATCACTACGGGCAAGGTGTGCGCTTTGTGAGACATTCTCGGGTATTGAAAATCTATTATGCCCGCTTGCATAGAATTCAGTCACTTGTGGCTGGTACTGAAAGGAGTCCTATCTGTGGCTTGTGGTCTTTGTAGGCCAAAACGTGTTTCTTAACGGAGTACCGCGGTGAGCTAAGGCTTGCAATGGGCCAGTTCTCTGAAGCCATCGTAAATTCGTTGTTTCACCTCTTATCTGCAGTAAGACGATTGCAAGATATTCTCTAAGATGTGGAGGAACTTAGCGATGGGGTGCATCACAGTGTAAACATGACATGTGTCGCTTGCAATTTAGAATAATGAAAAGAAAGTAACTGCCGGCTCATTTTACACTCACCTGCCAGCGGATGATAATAGGGCTCAAAGCCCGGCACCCCGCTCAAAAGAGGGCAAACTACGAGAATTACCCCATATTTAACTTTTGGCTTTGGTCACGCAGGAACTCGATACCTGTCGTACAATTAACTCCGCCTTGCTGATGAGATGTGGGAAAGTGTGGGAAAAGAGAGTTTTAGTGTAATAATTAGTAGAGAAGTTTTGTCCGCAGCAAAGACTAGCACGCGTGAATGTGACCTGCATCGCTCATAACTCCAAACTTTCCAGCAAGAAACTCCGAATTCCAGAAAACGAGAATCTTGCCAAATCTTGCCGTAGTGCTAGTTTGGCAGGTCAATTAGGTGAGATTAATTCACTACCCTAGAAATGCCAACTAACTGTAACAATGTAAAAGCCGCTACTATGGTACTACGAACCCACTTTGTCCTTCATACGTTTAGACTGACTATAGAGGAGATGCGAAGAACATTACGCCCAAATAAGCGGTGTCTGGGAAGCTCGATGAAATCCCTCGCCTCTTCGCCACATGCTCGCGGACTTATAGCAACGCAAAGCGTCAAATACTGCAATGCACGTATCGGCTGCGCAAAAACTACAGCAGTTCATTTTTAAGTGGTGGACATCGTGTGGCTGGTACTCGGGAATTTTGAGCCGTTATCACCCTGAGGAATTAGATAGGCCGAAGTCATGAACGCGCAACGCCACTTCCGTGCGCCTCGCGGGGTTGGCAATCCAGACTCTGTGAAGTAGACTGAGTGGTAGCCATTCGCAGAATTCGCTCGTATCAGTGGCCCAAAATTCTCAATCTCATCCAGGTTCTCGGCCCGCGGAAAGTTAACTCAAGGTTCTCAAAGGAAACTGCGGCGGCCCCGCTGAGTTAAACTTTTCATGATGTCCCACTTGGAGTTCCCTGCACTCATACCCCGAGCATATGCAGTCACCCCTATTGCGTAGAAAAAGATATTCTCGAGAGACACACAGAATTTAAGTTGTGGAAAACTTTTGCCGCGAACCCGGGATGTTTGAATCGATAACCGTGTTGTCTGAGAAAAAGGACAGGGAGACGTTCACCAACCTTGTCTGTTGTCGTCCTGTTTTCACCAATTGCGTGAGCCGTTCGCATGGGGCGAAATCAATATAGCTTGTGTTCCCATATTCGGGTAAATGTGGTTTACGCCAGACGTCATAAGTTCAATTGCATTACCACCACCAAGCACATCAAGCTGAATGTGATGAGGTACGGCGTCAATACAGATGCATATTCGTGGCTGGTGATGTGAGGCAAACACCCAAAATTGCGCGTTATGCAAAACAGGCTCATTGGCATGATCTGGAAAGCGACTCACGGCCAGATTTTTTCGGAAAGCCGAATTGTGGCGGGTGAAAATGGGGATGTTGGAGTTGAAGTGATGAAAGCATTGTTGAATAGACAGCCCTGTTAGTTGGCGAATTAATCGCGAGAGACACAGACTGTGTGTATTACCAGCTACGAATGCAGGCACTCACTTTCCGAGGAAAACCCTGTTATCGGACTCCAAGGGTCTTCCTCCTTTTGGGAGGGGCCCAAGTAAACTTAGAAGTCATCTTGCACCGCCACAGAGGCTAGACTCTGAATAGAACATGCATGCATAATGAGGTAAATTAGAACCCTTTTTGCAGAGACGTGCATACCTTACATGCACGCAACGTAGCTCCTGCGGCTTCTTGCCGCGCTCGCATTTCGGGTGGAGGGCCACTTAGCGTCTTATAAATGGGCATTCGTCGTGTCTCAAGGAATCCATATTTGCAAATTGTTTCGAGCCTCCGAGCAACTTTTTTCAACAACAAAAACCTCCACGACCCTACTCGCTCTTATTGTTGGACTATACTTGTTCCTCTATCACCGGTCACTTCCCTCAAAACACTACTGGCCGCTTCTAGCACAATCATCCCCCTTCACCCTATCCATCACCCCAACCATCACCCCAATCTTCAGCAATGCCATACAGCACCGTGGAATCTCAGTGGAGAGCATACCAGTTCTCCGACCCCTTTGCAGCGGGCTCTTTCTACGTTTGCAGAAGAGATGACAAGGTGTTTTGCCGTCCTGACTGTGACGTGCACCCCAGATGTGAGCTGCGCAACGATGTGATCTTCGTGAATGCAGTTCACGAGGCAATTGACTTGGGTTGCATGCCTTGCGAGTCCTGCGACCCCACTACTGTGTCCACTGTCAATGTCAAGCTTCTCATCAACACGGTGAGCCAAATCAACCAGCTGATTGGTTTCATGCCTCCTCTCATGGATGAAGATGAGGACAGAATTGCCGAATCCATTAAGGAGAACATGGCTCGCGACCAATCGCACCACAGATCTGACTCTGTTGGCGCTTCAGTATCCAAAAACGACCTGGAACATTATAGACTTGTGGACTTGGCGTGCCGCCACCTTGCAATGGCAGCTGCTATGCTGATCTTTTCCCCTTCCACTTCTTCGACTGCTTCGTCCCCCAGAGAAGGTGGAGTTTCTCACACAGGCAAGAAGTCCAAGAAGAGAAGAGGCGGTGTGCTTGGATTCAAGGAGCTCGCCGCCAAGTCCAAGCTTTCGGCTTGGCACTTCCACCGTGTCTTCAAATCTGTTACCGGAATGACTCCGAAGACATACGGAGACAAGTGCTATGAACACTTGCAGAGAGAGAGCGAAGAATCCAAATCGTTGTCGCCCAACGTGGAGTTGAGCTACGTGCCCAGCTCGTCGTCTCTTTCATCGTCAGCCATGAGCGCAGACGGTACATCGCGCCAGTTTTCTACGCCGGCTTCGAGTGTGTACTCTGTTGGCTCACCCATCAACAGAAAGAGAGGTAGATCTAGCGAGGAGGACGTCTTCTCTCCCCAGAAGCAGTTCAAATCCGTTGCCGCATCGGGAATTCCATCATATGAAAGTTTTGGTGATGACTTCACCCTCAATGCCAGTGCCTTTGCATCTGAGACAAGCAATTTGTCGGGAGCAGCATTGTCTAGGCCCGGGTTGGCTGCCTCCATCTCGAAAGACTTTCTTTCGACTTTTGATGCGAACAACTTCAATCTTGAGTTTCCGGAAGTTACCCCCTCATACAACGATTTGGTTCTCCTCTCGTACCCTCCGTTGTTTGGCGAACAAGGCAGTGGCTTGGTATCCGGCATGGCGGACACTACGGGACCTGAGGTGGGCGGATTAGGCGATGCTTTCTTTAGCACTGAGAGTCACGACTTTCTACTGCAAGATGCCTATGAGATTCCTGTGGGCTTGTCGCCTGAGTTGTTGACTTCTCGCTTGTAATGGGTAACGGTACGGTATAGATATTATAATGAGTTATGAACGCAAAACAAGAGTAGATGGTTAATTCGTACTGACGGGTGTTTTAGTGCCTGACTATCCTAGGCTTTTTGCCACTCGCAACTCATCATCCTTGTATAACGACCCATGTTCTTCGGCGCGCAATGTGCCTGCAACCGGAGTGTCTGAGACACGGCGAAGTAAAAAGAAACGGAGCTACTCAGACACGCAGAAACAAAAAGAAACGAAGCTACTCCGACACGAGAAAACAAAAAGAAACTAAGGGGTGTCTCAAATTAAGGTACCCGGTATTTCTCGTTCGTTTCCTTTACTGCCCGAGTGGAGAGAGGACAGCTGGTCGTGCGCAAAATTGTATTCATTTCCTGCAAATCATTCCAGCGCTGAGGATCTACAAGGCCAGAAAATTCCGCACCCTCCTTGAAATGCAGTGCTTGAGATGGCGGCGAAGCATCGCACGGAGCTCCTCTTTTCTTAGTAAATGGAGCGAAAAATTTGGTATCCCGCAGGATGCATTTCAATGCCCCGTCCACGTGAACCCCCGTTCGCATATCGGTTACTTTAGCCGGACTCTTATCGGAATTCTAGGCCCTTGAGATTCGCGGAAAATGCAGGTGTAAATTGGTTATGAGCGACGGCACGCAAAATTGTCTCACTTTCAGACACGAGGTACACATCCGCCACATTGCGCTCAATGAAATCACCACATTAGCACGTGCAATTCAGTATCATTCCAGGCGTGTAGAGGGATTTTTAGTTCGGTCTGTCTCTATGGAAATGGCGAGATTCGTCACTTCCAGTGTGGAGATCTGCACACAGGTGTGGAGCATGAACGGTTCACGGCCTCTGACGTCAGGACATGCGGGCATGTACATGAAAACCACCGGTATTATGCAAGAGAAGGCTCGCGAGTAAACATTGTAAAAAAAAAAAGATGTCATTTGATTTGCATGAGATCATCCCTCTACCTGCTCATCTGTGCGGCTGAGCATCGGAAAATTGAAGAGTAGCAGCAGCTGACTCGTAGTGGAAAAAACATTCCTCAAGTGTGTGATAGACACCCCAACAACTCCTTGGAATCAATAGGTCACGACCGACTCAGACGTGTGGCGGCTTTCGATTTAGCTGAGGAGAAGCGATCCTGACTTTATGTGACTTTATGTGCGGAAATATGTTCCCTCGTCATTAAGATGACCAGAAATTCTCCTCCTTGGAAAGAGGAGGGGAATGGCAAAATTTTGCGCCACAAGCTGCGCAAACTAGCCCACGACACCTCTGCAGTCTTAGGACGTAAGGGTTCTCGCAGGAGCATTCGTGGAGGGGGTGAATGTATCAAGGCTAACTTACCTCACTGTGCAGATAGTGTATGCATAATGAGCTCATACCACGGCGTTGTGGCGCATGCGCACGGGGCGACGAAAATATTTCTGGACAACCTCTATATTGGCTTCCTGCAGGTCTCCCTTGAATGATCTCGAAATGACGATAGTACTCCCAGATTAGGTAAAACGGTCAATGTCGAGGCCAGGTATATTCTATATTGAAGATCATCGTTTGGCGTGTACATTCACGATATTTGATGAGAACCACTACAGATGAGGCCATGGACAGAGGATGCGATCGGCTGTGTAAAAAGGTTTGATTGTTTATGATTCATAGTTCACCCCAGGGCTCGCACATTGTTCGAGCGGCCAGTAAAGTGTCCTTGGAGACTACTTTCCGTCCGACTCTTCTTGGTACTCCACAACTCGGTCTTTGTTGTCACGTGCCAACTTCACCAAGTGCTGGAACGCCGACGTTGTCAAATCGGACTTAGAGTTTGTAGCTTTCAGAGAATTCTCCACCGAGCCTCTCGACGGCGCAAGTGACGAGGACGATTCTGAGGTTGTTTCGGTCAACGCCTCTGATACGTCCTTCCATTGCAGGAGGGGCAGTGCCTCGTTTTTCAAGCCGTACTTTTGTTCAGTAGGTGAATCAAGGCTTGCTTCGCCGCCGGCATTCTCTGTAGGCTTAGATGCCACCTCGCCCGAGTCGTTGAAAAGATCGATTTCATCGTCGTCGCTCACATTCTCCATCTGCTTAAGTTTCTTGATCTTGTTGGCTAGACGTACAATGTCAATGGCTTGGCGGAACTTGGCTCTAGCGTTAAAGTTCTCCTTGAGTGTGGGCAACAAGTCGGTGTGCTTATGTTCTGAGGCAATTGAAATCAACCAGGGGTCGCTCAAAAGCTGGTCGGCAGTGGCACGAACTTCAGGATCGTACTGGAGAGCGCGGATGATGAATCTTCGGGCATCTTTGGACACATCTCTCCAGTAGTCAGCGTGGAAAATAACGGCATTATTATGGCGTACTTCTGCAATGAAATCGGCAACATTCTCCAGGCGGAAAGGCGAGTATCCGCACAAAAGCGTGTACGTCACCACACCCAACGACCAGATATCGCAGGGTTTTCCGTGGCCCTTGCCCTTGACGACTTCTGGTGCAGCATACCCAAAGGAGCCGGCACTCAGGATGATCTTTTCTTCAGGCGACTGGAGCCGCTTGGCAATGCCGAAATCTGCTAGCACAATGTTACTGTTCTGGTCCTTATTCAAATAGAGCACGTTCTCCGGCTTGATATCGCGGTGTACAATGTTCTTGTTGTGCAAGTATTGAATTGCCTCGAGCATCTCAATCACAACTAACGACGCGTCATGCTCAGTGAACCTGCCCTGTTGCACAATACGCTCGAAAAGCTCTCCACCAGTAGCCAACTGCGTCACAATGTAAAATTTGTCCTTTGACTGGAACCAATCACGAAAACCCACGATGTGTGGATGGTGGAGTTCCTGAAGTAGCTCAAGCTCCTCGATAACAAAGTCCTCGTTTCCCTTGAGTGCCTTTTTTATGATGATCTTCACTGCCACATCTTCGCCGGTGTCGGTATCACGGGCGTAACGAACTATGCCAAACGAACCGGCGCCGAGGGTGCGTCCGAAAATATAGCGAGATTTTCTATTATAGGACTCCGGCTGGCCGCTAAGCCTGTTGAGTATCTTCTTGAATCCGTGTTCTTCCATTGAGGGGGCTGAGGCGGACAGCAATATGGAGCTGGACTCACTTGCGTCATTGTGCAGGACGCTCAGGTTATTGGAGGTGGAGCTCGATTGAACGATTTCCTTCGACTCCGTCATGATTTTTTGCTTCGGACGGACTGCTGGATGCCAGTGCCAATAGGGAAAAGGTGGACGAAATTATCGACCTTTGTTTACATGAGCCATGCCGATCGGATTAACCGGATCTTCCGCGAAGCCGATAAGCCGCTATGGCAACATCGAAGTCTCGCTCGAGGACATTGCAAATTTTCTGCCAAAACTGGCTTCGGAATCTTTCATTTTGCGGCCCGAAGAACTCTTGGTCCGGTTTTGCTGGTGCCGTGGGATCCTGCATATACACGGCTTCGTGACCGAAGGTCTCTAGCACAGGTACGAACCGACGATCGGGCAAAAAAAACAGGTGGGCGGGAAGTCAAAATTAAGCATTTCAAGAGCTCTAGCCCTGCACGGTTGACGTGGCATTATGCAGGCCGGACCCGTCGGCAAAAGTTGCCCAGTACCCGATACGCCATCGATAAGAGTTAACCTTCCGGATGCATCCCCGGTGCGTATTTGGCAAACTGCAGTTCTCACTCGGGATGAAAGTACGAGCAGGCATCACCGTATTTGCTTATCGACTACGCATGAGCAAATTCGCATGCACAGCACGCCAGCTGTGCTTTCCCAGCGAAGCTAGCCGACACGTGCGTAATTAAAGTTCCCTGCAATAGCCAGGCGGTGGATGGAGATCCAACAGCAATTACCGGTGGCGGTTTCGGAATTTCCTGCTTTTGGAGCTCCTGTGATATTTTCATCTTGACTTTGACAGGAAAGCCAGTGGACTTCTAGACGTCACGTGAGACCAGACATCGGGACGCATTTGAACTCAAGATACGCCAGGCCTTGGAAGCGCCAGGCCCCCAGATCGCAATTTGGTGCCGGGTTTGAGACGAATATTGCAATACCTAACTCTGAGAAGTTCAATTCGCCCGCCACTAAGTTATACAACCATTAACAATGGGTACGCTTCTGGCGAACCGAAACATAAGGAAAACTAGGGCGAGGGCGCGGGCGCGCGGGCTAATGCCAAAAAGAGCCCAACCTTTCAGCACGCCCAACGTCTCCCGGCACTTGCCACCCTTGCCAAGGCAGATCCAGCTCCCCGTTGTCGTTGCGTCACGTGCCCGTATCACGTGCACAACCCGTTGATGGTGTACTGGCGAGTCGTTGTCCTGCATATACCACCGGCCCCACGATTCGCCAGCGGTCGCCGAAAAGTGAAATCGGCGCCTGTTTCGGCGGTCGCCGCTCTCGGGGCTCCTCGCTCCCAGCGCCTTCTGCGAAACTCTGCAAATCTTGGTAGCCTTCGGGACCAGCCGCGCGCTCGGAATGTCTTGCCTAATCGGGCATCGGAATCACGCTTCCAACTCCACACATATAAGAACCACCACATCGCCCGCGACTGCTGGCTCGTTCCTTTGAAATTCACCATGTTGGCTGCACGCTCGTTTCTTTCGGTGCGCTCCGTTATCGCCAGACGGTCGGCCTCGGTAGCTGCTCAGTACTTTCCCAACGAACCCAAGTCACCTCAGCTTTCCACCGAGGTGCCCGGCCCAAAAAGCGTCGAGCTCAACGACACGCTTGGCCACGTGTTCGACAACAGAGCGTCGTATTTCGTCACCGACTACACCAACTCCGTCGGCAACTACATCTCCGACTGCGACGGTAACCAGCTTCTCGATGTCTACTGCCAGATCTCGTCGATTCCGTTGGGCTACAACAACCCGGCACTTTTTGCCACCGCGCAGCTGCCAGAAATGGCCAGCGCGTTGATCAACAGACCCGCCTTGGCGTGTTTCCCCCAGAAGGACTACGCACTGATTTTGACGGAAGGAATCCTTGCCGCGGCACCTCCCGGCACCGACAAAGTGTGGACGGCGCTTTCTGGCTCGTGTGCCAACGAGACCGCCTACAAGGCGGCGTTCATGTACCAGGCCGGCAAGCTCCGCGGCGACAGCGACTTCACTGCCGAGGAATTGGCGCTGGTGATGGAAAACAAGCAGCCCGGGCTGCCAGATCGGGTGATTTTGTCGTTCGACAAGGGCTTCCACGGCCGTTTGTTTGGCTCTCTCTCCACCACGCGCTCCAAGGCCATCCACAAGTTGGACATTCCGGCCTTCAACTGGCCCAAGGCTCCCTTCCCCGCCCTCAAGTACCCGCTTGCGGAACACGAGGCCGAGAACGCAGCCGAGGAGGCTCGCTGCTTGGAGGAGTTCGTGCGCATCATCAAGTCGTACCCCGCCAACACCATCGCCGCCATTATTGTGGAGCCGGTGCAGTCTGAAGGTGGAGACAACCACGCGTCGGCCAAATTCTTCCAGTCGCTCCGTGACATCACCGCCGAGAACGACATTCTCATGATTGTCGACGAGGTCCAGACCGGAGTGGGCGCGTCGGGCAAGTTCTGGGCCCACGAGCACTGGAACTTGACCAGCCCACCCGACATGGTGACGTTTTCCAAGAAATTCCAGGCCGCCGGCTTCTACTTCTCCAACCCCGAGTTGCAGCCCAAGCAGCCATTCCGCCAGTTCAACACGTGGTGTGGAGACCCATCCAAGGCGCTTATTGCCCGCTCCATATACCAGGAGGTGGTCAAGCACGACTTGGTGGCTAAGACGGCCGCGGTTGGCGACTACTTGTACGGCCAGCTCCGCGACTTGTTTGCCAAATTTCCGGCCAAGGTGCAGAACTTGAGAGGCGAGAATTTTGGCACTTTCATTGCCTGGGACCACCCCACGGCGGAGCTGAGAAACCAGCTCTTGGTGGAGATGCGCAAGTTGGGTGTCAACATCGGCGGCTGCGGCGACCAGTCGGTCAGATTGCGTCCTACACTTGTGTTTGAGAACTCGCATGCCGATGTGCTTTTAGGTGCGTTGGAGACTGTTCTTCGCAAATAGAGGACGGAGCAGACAAGCACGACGTTGTTTGTCTGAATAGCACCGCGAGGCAGGTTTTACGCGAACTACAGTTCGGCCTTCTCGCCAACACGGAAAGAAAGGGGGGGTTTTTTTCGGTCGACACATCTGTCTCCCTCGAGTGCATGGCTGCGCGCATACCCGAGGAGTCGCTTAATCATGTCAACCATGTGAGACACTGCGCGCGGCTCTCGTTAGATAGAAAACACACCATATGCGAAATGTCAACAGAAGAAGCAAACAATGCAGCCAAATCGCCAGCATCAAGGTTTGCAGCCCGCGCCGGCTCATCGCGGGTGCTGTTCTGCAAACCGTCGGTAGCGTGCAGCCAAATAATACCGACCTCCCCAGCATCAGCCAAGTAGAAACCAGCGGAGCATACCCTGCAAATGCAGCGCCAAAAATAGCACAGCTCCAAAGATCTGCCCCCGTATGCCTGCCATTTTCCCGCCTGCCATTTTCCGCGCATCACTCGCCAATTGTTCCCTGTCAGGCGGGAGCGTTATTTTCCGCCCCATCCTCCTGTGCATAGGCTACTCACCATACTCCACACATCCTCCGTACCTCCCCCACACAAGGCGCCACCAACGTTCCGCCACTCTCGCCACCGCCGCCTACTGCCAAAACCTTCCACAATTCAGAAACCAACTCTAGGTATGTGTGCAGTCCTGGACCTCTAAGTTTCGCCGTATTTCCCTCGCCAATCTTCCCACCATGCTAGGACGACTTTTCCGGCAGTCCCTGCTGCCCAACCTCGGTCCGTCCACAAACAGCAACTCCGTCGGCGGCCCAAATGCGTCGGTGCCCAACTTCGAGGACTCGTACACCCGCGAGATCCTCTACGGCGCCCCCGACTTGAATCTTGCACCCGTGCACCCAGATGGCAAGAAGTTCCGGATGCTAGTGGCGCAAGACGGCGGCAATCTCCGGCCCCGGCTGGTCTTGTTTGACTCGGCGTCCGACTTCTCGGACTCGGCGTCCAGCGTCCCGGCCCGCAACGGCTCAGACCCCTCCATAGCGCCCGCACGAAACTCCAAGCCCTCGCTCGGCGGAAAGTACATGTACAGCACCAACGAACTTTTCGACTACATGTTTGGCCGCGGCATTCCCACGCACGAGATCTCGACCGTCACAAAGGTGCACATTTTGCCCACCTTGGCCCACTCGGCCGTGCTCATAACGAAGCTCTTCATGATTGTCGAGCGAGGAGGAGGCGCCGACAGCTACGACCACGGCGGCGCCGCGGCAGCGTGGAACGCCACGGCACCCATGGACTTTGCGGTGTCGCGGCCGTGTGCCGAGGTCAAGGAGAGCGCCGCCGGCTCGCCCGATCCGTCGTATCGAGCCTCGGAGAACTCGTTCCGGGCGGCGCTCAGCTCGCGCTTTGCCGTCGGAATTGTCATTCCGCTCAGCCCGCCGCTGCTCGGGCTCGCCGAGGTTTTGACGTCGCAGTGGGACGTGGTGACCCAGCATCTTGTGGTTGTCCAGAAACTCGTGTCCAAAAAGCTCATCCAGGGCTTCAAGGCTTCGGTGGTCAATGGCCACAGCCCCTACGTCCAGAACCGCAGAGTCATCTACCCGCCGGGGTTCCTTCTGAACGACCCCGACCTTCTACATCAGCTCAACCGCATCGTCAAGATGGAGAGCTACGCCGTCAACGTGCCGCGGCTCATCAGCAGCCACTCGCTCATGAAACACGCCATAGACCACGACAACTCGCTGTACCGCTCGCTTTTGTACAACTGGGCCCTCGAGGTCATCAACTGGCTCGAGTTCAAAGACGGCCGCAATGTGGCCGCCATGCACTCGGCGGGCGTGGGCTCCAACATCAACCACAACTCGTTTTTCATGAACACGCACGGCTTCTCGCAGAGCACTTCCCCTAATTTGTTTTTGGCCCACCTTTTCTCCCAAGTGCTAGCCGTCAAGGCCGAGCTACGCGACCACTGCCGCCGCCAACGCCAGAAAACTCCCATCAAGCGCGTGGCACGCGTGGTCATCATGACAGGCAACTCGGTGGTGGCCAAAAAACTAGTATTTATTCTCAACGGCTTGATCCCAAACCTGGACTTCAGGCAGCTTTTGGAGCACCCAGTAAGACCGGACGATTCCGACACCGACCTCGAGTTTGGCGAAGACGTTGACGTCTACGAGCCCAGCCCACCGGCGAGCGAGCCGGCCGCTTCGGCCGCCGGCGTGGCTCTGGCACGTGCCGAGCTCCTGACCGAGGAGTATCTGGACGAAAACGCCTCCCCCACCCACGATGGCCCCAAAGTCGGGCCTATCCCGATTCGCCTGGGCGATAGAACGGCGTCCAGCTCGGATTCCGAGGGCATGGCGTCGCTCTCGTACTCGTCCCGCAAAGGCTGGGAGGTTCCGCAAAAGGCGCCAGGGACGGTGTTTCATTCTGGCACACCGCAGTCTATGACCGGCTCCCGCAAGAGCGAGTCTCGCAACAGCCCGGCTGTGCAACAGATCCCGATCCACGGGCGAAACTCGCTCTCGACGGGCTCGTCAACGGCATATTTGTCGTCGTCGCTCAACTCGTCGCTCTCTCTGAGCGCCTCGAATTACTCGCTCTCCAAATTGGGCAGCAGCTTCTTCGACAAGTGGCGGAACTCGTTCTACCAGCCTCACGCACCCACAGACTTTGACAACGGCACCATAGTTGAGTCTATTCCGCAGCGCATGAACAACGTCTCGCTCAAACTGCCTTCGCCGTCGGTGGAGAGCGAGGAGTTCAACTGGGACTCCGCCTCTCCGCAGTATCGCATTTCCCGCACCCAACTGATGCTAGATTTGTGTCCTGGTGGCAACAATAAGCAGGCGATGGGTGTGCTGACCACCGTTCGCATAGCCCGCAACAAGACGTCGGTGCTTGTTCCGATTTCGTCTTCCTCCAACTCGAAGAACAGTGAAGTCTTGAGAGCAAAATGCGATGAAATTGCCAGGATGCCGCTCAGCTCGCAACTTGTTGATGATGTTCTTAGGGTTGAAGATGTGGACGACACGTCGTTTCGGCCCCTCAGAAAGACCAGGGTGCTCACCCCGGTTGTTGCATTTGTCGACGAGTTCAGGCCAGAGTTTGCTGTCCAGTCTTGTCCTGTCAACCCCAAGCTCGAGCTGAACGTGATTGCTGCCATGAAAAATGATCTCATCTTCTATCAAAATCATTGCGGCTACGAGGGTGTGTCCTCCAAAACGATTTTCATCAGTCTTCGGGCACGTGAGATCAAACTTATTGAGTTAGTGTGTGGCCGTGCTGCTAATAATGGCAATGCTGCCACTCCACCTCCTTTGCATACTCCACTTACATCATATTTTGTGGACCCGGCTGAACGCCGCACCTCAAACAACTACAGAACCACAATTAAAAAGATCTACAGTCCCGTTAGAACGTCGGCAGACAGGGATTCAGTCAACGCCGTGGAAACACAGTTGGAGCAGTTGACGGAAATTGTCAAGCGGATTAGTGCTGGTGTTGCCACCTCTGAACAGGCAAAGATGAGATGCAACTCCACGTTGTACGAAGCCGTCGGACGAATACTAGGCACCTGAGCGATTGTTTATATTACGCGATCCTCCGGTTGCCAATGGCATGAGAAACCATCTTGAGATAAGATGCCAGAAAAGATGACATCATGAATGCTATGTTCCGCGGTACAGATCACTGTAAGCTGTTACCTTCTCAAGCCCACCTGTTTTGCCTGCTGAGAAAAGCTAATCTTTGGAACGCAGTTTTCAAATTAGATTGAACCTCTATTTAGCACTTCACGCTTCGGAGGTGTCACCGCCTCTGCGGAATAGTTGAAGTCTCCGATTGCGGGGCTCCATGAAGACTTTAACGACATTAAATGCTTCTCAAAAGGTGATTCGAGTATAAATAAAGACTACTAACCAATCCAACCCTCGATTTCGCCCATATTTCTGAAGGTTTGGCCTGCTGGCGCGCTATGTGCAGTGCAGGCTGAAAACATCAACACTTTCCTCCACCTACTCTCCAGCCCAATCTCAAAACCGCGACGCCCGCAATGGAGCTGTCTATAGATCCATCAGACAAGTCACTCGAAGCGTTGACAAAGTTCCAGGAGATTACCGAATGTAAATATGCCAACAAGAACCTCGGTGGCTCGGGCCAAAAAGAAACCATGACTTGTGACTGCCTGGAGCAGTGGGACGAGACCACAGCCACAAACTGGGCTTGTGGAGCGGATCTGAACTGTATCAACCGGTTCACTTCCGTGGAATGCACTAATAAAAACTGCCTATGTGGAAGCGATTGTCAGAACCAGCGATTTCAAAAGCGGCAGTACGCCCAAGTCAAGGTAGTAGATGCAGGCAAAAAGGGCTACGGATTGGCAGCAACAGAGGATTTGGCTCCCGGCCAGTTTGTGTACGAGTATATTGGTGAAGTGATTGATGAGCCTGCGTTCAGATCGAAAATGTTGGAGTACGACCAGCGCAAAATCAGGCATTTTTATTTCATGATGCTCACAAAAGACGCATTCATTGACGCCACGGAAAGAGGCTCTCTTGCCCGTTTCTGCAACCATTCTTGTTCTCCAAATGCATACGTTGACAAGTGGGTTGTCGGAGATAAACTACGCATGGGTATCTTCGCCAAGTCGGTGATCAAGTCCGGCGAAGAAATCACATTTGACTATAATGTCGATCGTTATGGCGCCCAGCAACATCCTTGCTACTGCGGTTCGGCAAACTGCTTGGGGTGGATTGGTGGGAAAACGCAGACCGACGCCGCTCTCCTACTTCCAGAGTCCATTTCCGAGGCCCTCGGTGTATCGAGCTCGCAGGAGAGAGCATGGTTGAAGCAGAATAAAAAAGCACGTGCTACTCTGCAAAATCCCGAGGCAGCAGTGAACGAGGATTTTGTGAATCAGCTCGAAGTGACTCCTCTCGAAGAACAGGATGTTTCCAAAGCCATGGCTGCTCTCATGAAAGCAGACGAAGACTGCGTTGTGGCCAAACTTGTGGAGAGAATCTACCTTACATCTGACGCCAAATTGAATACTCTGATTGTGAGATTTCACGGATACAAAACCCTCTCTCGTGTTTTGAAGGACCGTGCACAGGATGCCAGCCCAAGCTTCGTTCTTCAAATTTTGCAAATTTTGAAGCGTTGGCCTACCATGACGAGAAATAAGATCGAGCTGTCTCAAATCGAAGACGTGGTGGAGAACATTCGCGCCACCTCGTCGGAAAGCGAGGTTGTCACCGTAGCTGAGGAGCTTCTTGGCGAATGGAGCAAACTTGAAATGGCGTATCGAATTCCCAAAGGTGTCGCTGATACAAGCTCTGCTTTTATCGAAAGAAACCCCCGTCTGCAGTCTCCGATTCCTAAAGTGCTAGACAGCAGTGACTCGGATGATCTCCCGCCAGGATGGCAAAAAGCACTTGACCCGAACACCAACACGGTTTACTACTACCACACTGGCCTTGGGATCTCGAAGTGGGAAAAGCCAACGGGGGTTCCCACTGGGCCCAAGAATGATCGTCAGGACAAAAAGAAAGTGGAAAAGAAAGCCCGCAAAGAAAAGCCTAGAAAATTTCCCGCTGAAAAAGAGTTCAAGCTCACTCAGCTCGAGGAGGACAGGCTTCAGAAATTGAAGGAAGAACAATTCAACGAGGTACGCGAAAAAGAAAAAATGCTCCATGAGCTCATTTTGCAGTCTCAACGAGATGCCGAAGAAAAGAAAAAAGCCGAAGAAGAGGCCCGGCTTTCACGCATTGAAAGACACAAAGAAAAACGCCGCCGTGCAGAGCAGATTGCCCGTAAAAAGAGGGAACGCAAGGATAAGCTCAGCGAGGTTTCACCGCTGACGCTATGGATGAAAGCTTTGGCGAAACACATCCCCAACATGATCAAAAAGTATGAGGGCGAAATCGGACACGAGAACGTGAAGGGCTGTGCTAAGGATTTAGTGAAGATTCTAGCCGAAAAGGAAATCCGCAAGCACCCAGAAAGCAAGCCTCCGCAGGAACTAGAACGGGCCAAATTAAAGAAATTGAAGGAGTTCTCTAATCAGTTCATGGAGAAGTTTCTCTTGAAGTACCGAGCGAAGAGGGCAAGAAAAGGCGAAGAGAAATTGGAGGAGGAGAAAGCAGCGGTCGAAAATACCAGCTGATTTTTGTGCTCAGATTAGAATGTCATTGTTAGGCTGGCGAAAGGGTCCAGGGCGGAGTGTAGCCTTCCAGGTGTTATTGTCCTCAGCATAGAGATATGGTTTCCAAGAAGCAAAATGGATGTCCGGCAACTAATTTATTGGCTCACTGTGTTCTCATTAAATGTATGTCTATTTCTATTCGCTACAATCTTGATTGCGCCGGCGCACCGGCGAAATCACATGTAACTTGAAATCACGTGCGTGATGTCCCAGAGGATTCCAAAGGACGATGCGTTCATC
Source organism: Hermanozyma ubatubensis (assembly GCA_030567085.1). Classification (NCBI taxonomy): domain Eukaryota; kingdom Fungi; phylum Ascomycota; class Pichiomycetes; order Serinales; family Metschnikowiaceae; genus Hermanozyma; species Hermanozyma ubatubensis. Next base: position 16,179 of record JAJLRP010000022.1, on the reverse strand, counting down.
ACAGCCATCACAGCAGATTCTCCAACAACAATGGCAAGTTTTCGATGCTCTCGGTTCCGTAAATGATCTGGTAAGTGGCCTCGAACAATGGAAATTCCTTGGTTTTGCCCACGTTCACCAACAACTCGTGCACCTCACGAGCAGTAATTATACCCTGCGACAGCTGGCCGTTCAACAATTTCTTCTCTGCTGCCTCAGCACTCTCGCCTGTCTCGGCCATGTAGCGGCCCACCTTCACGTTTCTTCCACCCGAGCACGTCGTGATCAAGTCAGCGACGCCGGCAGATTCTTTGGTAAAGGTAGCCTGCTTAGATTCTGGGAAAAAGGTCTGGGAGAATTTAATGGTCTCCAACAAACCAACTCTCATGATGGCAGCTTTGGCGTTGTCACCCCAGCCAAGACCCTCGACAAATCCCACGGCAAGGGCCACAATGTTCTTCAAAGCGCCAGCAACAGACACGCCAGCAACATCCTCCACAACATTGACATGGAAGTAAGGTCTGTGGAAGGCAGCCTTCAAAACGAAGTGGTCAATGTCACGACCAGGGCCCTTGAAATCATCAGGCAATGTGTAGGCAACGGTAGTCTCAGACCATTTTCCACGGGCGATTTCTGGCGCCAAGTTAGCACCAGAGAGTGCACCGCAGGCCAAGCCTAACTCTTCGGTAATAACAGTGCTAAGCAACTTGCAGCCCTCGGGAGTGACCTCCAAACCCTTGAGGCAGGAAATGGCACGACATTGGGGCTTAAGCTTGCCCTTCAACATCTTGCACACTTTGGGCAAGAACTGGTGGGGCAAATTGAAGACCAAAAGGTCAGCATCTTGAGCAACGTCCACGATATCTGGCAGAGCAACCAAATTGGTGGGAAGTTTGACGCCTGGGAGGTAACGCACATTGACATGGTCGGTGTTAATGATCTCAGTCAAGTTGCGGCCCTCAACTTTCTCCTCAAAGACCCACATTTTGACAGTGTGAGCGAACAAATGGGGCCTGGATGAAGCGTTTTCAGCTACGAGTTTGGCAACGGTGGTGCCCCAGTTACCAGATCCGATAACGGAGATCTTGAATGGAGAATGGGGTTTCAACAGCTGCTCCGCATTAGTGGGAGCAGCCATTATCTGGGCAATTTGTTGCAATCTTTGACCAGGCGACGACATAGTATATGGATTTGAAAATATTTCGGCGTTACGGATATCCTGGAGTGGTGGGAGATCGCAAGCAGCCGCGCACTATATGTACTTCTTGAGATGCACAAGACCCGGTGCGCCCTTTTACCGAGGCACAAAAGATAATGGAAAAAATTCCGAGGATCCGAGATAGCAATGCAGCGATGTGAAAAAACCGGTGACACTGAGTGACATAGTAATGAGGAAACCATATGCCGGTCTCATAAAACCGTGACCTAATTCTCTCCTCCCCGTTTTTGGTGTTGCCCCGCTGTCTTCCAGCCCAAGTCACCTTGTTGGGTAGGGTCACGTGTGATGAAGGGTCATCGGCATCGGAGATTGAAGCAACAGCCCACCCAATTAGGTTATCTGGAAGTGAGTTAAAAATCTTGTATGTACGATTTGCACAGAAGAAGTTAGATTAAATTTTGCGAAATCGCTGGATCATGCCCCTATTTATAATCTTCACGCATGCAATGGGGCTGCAAATCAGCGTGTTGGCTGCAACAATCGACACCAGCCTAACGCCACCCACGACTAGGTTTTTCCATGATTTTTGTAAAGCAGAAATTTTTGAGCTTTTATATTGCTCGCGTTGTTTTTCAAATGCAGTGGGAGATTGCTCTGTCCATGCTGGTGAGCCTCTTCAACTTTTGTACGTTATCAAGTCAAGGAGTGGGCCTAGGTCCAGAGCTCTTCTACTAATCCGCTTAAATCAAGTATTTGTCTTGATCGCAAGCTCAAAAAGTGCCTACAACGCACATCATTCAACTTCGTTGCAAAAATCTATTATACATTCCATGAAACACCCTCCGGCAGTCCACCAGGACTTCAGGGATCGAATTCTGCCTTTGGATCCCAGCCACGCAGACGTAAATAACTTAGGTTGCTCGCGTACAACTTCTTCTCTGAATTTTTCTTGCAAGTGAGTGTGCCGGCGTGCCGCTTCAATGCGTCCTTGCGGGCAAATCCTTTCCCGCAATCGGGGCAGATGTTGGCAGGAATCAGAAAATGTTTCTTTTCGTGTCTCTTTAGATCAGACGATCGCCGGAACAGCATGTTGCACGAGCTGCATGGGAATTTGCGGTCACCTTTCCGTCTTGATGCTGGAGCATCACTGTGTGAGTCGCCCTTTTCAGGCGACGACGGCGGGCTCTTCTCCGCTTCATCTTTGTCAAGCAAGAAGTTCCAGCCGGGGTTGTTCTTGTTGTTGGGGTGGTTATTTGTGGAAGAAGACGTGAAGATGTCGTTACTTAGGTTGGGAAACCCGTCGTAGAAGCTCTGAATCATGAGTTGGCCATTCTCGTTAGCTTGGATGCTCTGTGATTGCTTGATTGGGTTCCCGTGAGGAGACAGCGCATATTGAAGTCTGGCTAGCACATCTTGAATCGTGGGATCCACGATCAAATTGCTTTCCTTGGACGTGGCCACCAATGCTTCATGCGCTAGACGTAGAAAACGCACATCTTCGTCCAGATCTGGTTGCCGATCTCGCGTCTCCGGTCTGGTTCCTGATCGGGCGTAGCTGACATTATGTTCAATAACCGGCAGCTTTCGCAGTGCATAGCCAAGCACAGCGGGAGACTGAAGCGACTTTGGAGTTGGAGTGTCTTCGCCAAATATCGAGAAGCTCATGGGACTATTGTAGTCTCGGAGTGGAGAGAACACACCTGGTTTTGAGACAAATGTGAACGTAGGTGTGGCGTTGGGCGGTTTGGCACGATCTCCGAATCAAGACTTCGTTGTAGGATACCAGAACTATTGTTGAGCCTTAAAGCTGTGTTAGTGGCAATTGAGAGCGATCTCTGTTGGTTATATGAGTTTCACCGAGTTTTGAACCTAATACACCAACTGTGGCGCTTAGGTCGGGCTTTCTCAAATCGGACGGTTATGAACGCCAGGACTGCCAATTGCAACTTGCGGCTTCTAAAACGCACAGCAATAGGAATCAAATTCACCAGGTTGGCGATTTCGGACTCCAAGTTCAAATATGGGTGCAACTTTTTGGCGCAAGCAAGCTTGGAGGGGAGGTTATCTGAGTTTCTAGCCACGCTCTTTTACAACCAAGCACAAACGCTGGAATCTAAGAAATTAGATTGTAAAAGAGCTTAGCTTTTTTTAACTGCCAGCTGCTCTGAGCACTTCAAAGAAGCCCTTTCCTTTAGAAATGGGCGCTGGGCACGTGACATTCTGCAATGCGTTATGTGAGCGCATCACGTGCAAGACACGGCTCTGATGAATTGCAACCACGACTCGATCGCATGAGATATGGCTCAAATTGTCTAATTCCAACGCGAATTATGGCAACACACATCTCTCATTTTCAGCCCAACGTCCTCTCGCTTTGAGGTTGGATTGCGGAGACTCGAAATAAACAATTCGTGAGGCGGGAACGGCTAACGAGAACAATAGGAACAGGGCGTCGAGCGTGATGAGGATGAGGAAAGTGAGAATACTCCGTCATTGTGTGGCCATTTTATTGACTCATGGGGAGTCAGGAAATGCACACGTTCACTATTTTGGAAAGGGACTTTCGATCAGATTGAGCATTTCGCAGTCCTTAACCTCAAATCAAAGCGAGTTGATTCGAGCTGCCTAGCAATCTGAGGGGTTGGAGGTGAAGTTATTGGTGGTTTTGCATTTCCAATTTCCACCAAATTCCCTTACCTTTCTCTACGTCAGACGCACTCCGCGTTGTTTGAATGGTCATACTTATTCACAAATGCTTCAGATCTCCTCGCTCTCAAGTACTTCGCGTTCACTAAGCAAAAGCATTCAGAAAGCTGGAATCATTGATGCTTGCGATTTTGCAATCTCCGGACCTGTCACTTGCCGTTCCCCATCCATCGGCGTGGGTGCGTATTCCTGCATTTCTCCACCTCCATCCACCTCCACATCACCAATGCAATCCCAACTTCCAGCACGCCAGCGGCTGCAGCGAGTGGCCAACCGTATCAAGGCTAGCCAGCCCTCTCAGTATTTTCTCCAGTTCAAACTGAGGGCTCAGAATGTCGTGACTCCAAATGACTTGCTTCCTGGGCTCAACGATATTCTGGATGCGTTTGAGGCTATGCCTATCGATCTTGCGAAATACTTCACTTTACTCAAAGAAATTGACGCCAAGTGCATAACTACTGTTCCACGCCTCAATCGTCAGATCGACGAATACGTAGATTTGTTGCACGCCGAGGAGGTGCCCCACCAAGACGAATTAGACATGAAGGCGAGCGCAGTTGGGGCCAACGGCAAAAGCAACCCAAGTGACCAATCGGGCCCGAAAGAGAAGGAATCAAATGGAACTTCGGAGTCTCCCGATGACGACAAACGCCGCCGACTCAAGCGCATTATGAAGTGCTTCAACGATGTGATCCCGTGTCTCGAAGAAAAGATGCACGTCACCAGTGTTGCCGCCGACGTGCTTGCCAAGCATTTATATCGTATTGACAATGATTACCGCGTAATTGTTGGCAACAACGAGATACCGGAGCTGGTCAGAATTGGTCCCCTCAACCACCGTGCCATCGTTCTGGAATCACAGAGCGCCCAGGACGCGAGCAAGCTGGCACAGCTGCAGCGTTCTGAACTGCGCCGGGAAGCATTGGCTGCACGCAAATCTGGTCGTGATGATGACGACGATGGCTACGGGAAACGCCGGGGTAGAGAAACTCCTCCGGGGGACAACAAGCGCCGCAGAGAAGACAAGCTACTGGTGCCGCCTGGCAATCGGGGCAAAAACGGAGCCCGTCCTCGCCGCGACGACGACTCTAGACCTTCGGGGCTGGAACCCACTTATTGCTACTGTAACCAGGTTTCGTTTGGAGAGATGGTGGGCTGCGACGGCGACTCCTGTAAGCGTGAGTGGTTCCATTTACCGTGTATTGGATTCAAAAATCCTCCTAAGGGCAAGTGGTTTTGCGACGACTGTTCGGCCAAGATGAAGAAGCGGGTCAAGATCTAGGCGATGCAGGGAAAGATTCATGGCAGGAGCGTCCGGCAGGGAATTACGAAATCGTTGATTTGAGAGAGCGTTTCGTTTAAAACCCGAATTTGCAGGAATTCCACGCTTGCACACTGAAATGAAGGCTTAGAGATGCAGACTAAAGCGGGGGTGGGGGAGTGAATGTGACTTAAGAGTGGGGACTAATTCTTGGCCATGCCTCTGCATTTGAGCTTTCGACGTTAGAAAGTCACGTTGCATTCCTTCTGCGTCAAATACGGGCCCCGCGGCCTATTTTCGACCCTAAATAATCCCACCAGTAACGAGCCGCAGATTCCGCATGGAGAGAACCTGCAAACAAAGATTAACAGAGGCAGTGGGCACATCCGACTCCAGGCGGGCCCCTTCAACGCCCATTCTGAAGATCCCAAGGTCTCGGTTTCTTGCAATTCTGTAGTTGCAACGATCTCTTAGCGACGTCGCCAAGCACGATAGTCATTGCAATGCGCCAATTTCCACCAGACTATTTTTCGCGCTATGCATTTTTCCGACGTTGATGACCCAGGCGTTCAGGAAGTTCTTGGTAACTGAAGTCGGCAAAATCTTTCTTGAGAAATTTCCTCTGGCCGAAGAATTTTCCATGACGTGCGGCCGTACGGCCCCAAATGAGAAACTTAGCAGCGCTACATGAAATTGTCACCGTGACGTATTTTGCAGTCTCAACTGCTTGCAAACCGCGCTCGGTTTGCGTTTTCTAGACCGTGCCGCCAGGAACGACACCCGGCCAACGCCGTGACATAGGTCCCCCCAACCAAGTCGCCTACACTAGCCGCTTTAGGACGGAAGTGCCCAAGCATGTGCAGTGCGGAAGCTGCGTCGCAGAAACAAGGGGAAAAAAAAAAAAAATATGCAAGGTGCGCCTCACACCCGTACACTTTTGAGTCGACGACAACTTAAGCCCAACGGCCCCGTTTCCCTCGCTACTGTTACTTTACATACATACAAACAAAAAGTCGTCAATGCAAGAGTACAAATTGGTTGTGGTCGGCGGAGGAGGCGTCGGTAAATCCGCCCTCACTATCCAATTGATCCAGTCCCATTTTGTCGACGAGTATGACCCGACAATCGAAGATTCCTACCGCAAGCAGTGCAACATCGATGGCGAGCAATTGATGTTGGATATTTTAGACACCGCGGGCCAGGAGGAGTACTCGGCCATGCGGGAGCAATACATGAGAACTGGTGAAGGGTTCTTGTTGGTATATGCCATCAACTCTAGAAATTCGATGGAAGAATTGCAGGTCTTCTACGAGCAGATCCAGCGGGTGAAAGATTCGGAAAATGTTCCCGTGCTTGTTGTGGGCAACAAGTCTGACTTGGAGATAGAGCGCCAGGTCAGTTTCGAGGAGGGCCAAGCCTTCGCCAAACTGCTCAATTGCCCATTTATCGAGACATCTGCCAAGCAGAGAATTAATGTTGAGGAAGCGTTTTTCTCCCTTGTGCGGTTGGTCAATGCCAAGGACTCGGCAGCACAGGAGGTTGCTGAGGCCAACGGCGAGGCATCTGGGTATGGCGAAACTACAGAGGCTACGCCTGCGTCGCCTGCGAATGAACCTGTTTCAGATTCTGCTGCCAACGGTAAGAGTGGTGCCGCTCAGAAAGCCAGCACTACTTCTGCCAGCAACAGAGCCAACCAGTCGGCAGCAACGCCTGCATCCAAGGAGAAGGGCGGCTGTTGTGTGATTGTCTAGTTGCAGCGGCAGGCAGGCTGCAGGGGAAAAGTGACGCGAATGTTTATTGGAAAGAGATGAAGGAACAAAGTCACGTGCCGCTGGTCGGCGCTCTACGATCTCTCTCTGTCTCTGTCTCTGTCTGTCTGTCTCTGTCTGTCTCTGTCTGTCTGTCTACATCAGCACCTATCGCCGCATCTCGTCTTTTGTACTTTGTATTTTATTTCATATTTTGGCGCCTAGTTGATGAAGTGGACCACGAGAAAGTGCAATATCAAACTGGCAAACACGTAATCGAAAAACGCCCGCTGTGGAGGAATGGCGAAATCCAGAGATTCGGCCGCAGCCTCCGCTTTGCTTTCCGCTGCGGCGTATTGCATCCGCAAACTCACCGTAAGAACAAACTGAGCCACACACGAGATGAAACCACCCAAAAACGCATTGAAAGGGAAGTTGCCAACTAGCAAAACGTAGACAAACTGTAAAATGCCAAGAGCCACTAAGAACACCAAGAACAGATCGATGAGCTTCAAGCGGGGCGTCAACGTTTTCAAGTAGTCAGCATACGTGGCCTGGAGAGCGGACAGAACTTCTTTGAAGGCACTGGATGATGACTTTGATGTCGATTTGGATTGCACTTTTGTGGTGCTTTCTGTCTCGCTTTTTTTGGAGGCCTTGACGGCGGCCGCTGCCTTTTTGGCTGTGTCTGACTTGGCCATGGAAGTTGGTGAGTGGGGACACGCGTGCAGGATCAGAAATACCGTTTCGTGCTTTGCCATGAAAGAAGTGGCCATTTGCAGCAGTGAAAAATTTGTTATTAGGGAAGTAATTACGGAAAATTCAGACAGGCCGCTGGCTTACTACCAAGGTGTTTCTTTCCAATTGGAAAGTCGAACGCGGGAAAGTGTTGCTGAGAGATAGAGGCCAATTGGGCGAAATGGAACTAATGGACCAAAAGGACCAAACGGCTATTGAATTATTGGCGCTTTGAATAGTCGGTAATTTGGCTACAGGACGCCATTTTGCAGAAATCAGGGGAAACGCCACTTCCATTTGTTAGAACAAAGATGGCAACGTCGTAGGCACGATTCTTCTCATACTTCCATCCCAACAGAAGGAAACATTTTCCACGTCTCAGTATCTCTATAACAAACGCCAAAAGTGTCGAAAACCGTGATTGTCATCCTTCCAGCACTTCATCTTCACCGTAGCGGAATCTACATCTCCTGCACACATCACCCACCAATGGATCCCCTAGACAAAGAGTCAGTTGGGCACGAGCCCGCCAGCAGACCGCTCATAATACCGCCCATCAACTTTTGTCCCGTAGAGAAACAACTTTACCGCCTGGGCCAGCCCTCACTCATCAACCAGCTGTTTCTCAGGGAACTCAATCTCAGCACCATTCTCTGGCTAGCCAGTGAAGAACCCAACGAAGATTTCCTCGACTATTGCCTGGCCAGCAACATCAATATTGAATTTGTGGGTCTTACCAACGACTACAACTACACCAACATCAACCCGTGGGACGCTCTTGACGAACGCACCATCAAGAAGGCATTGGATCTTATATGCAACAGGGACAATTACCCAATGCTTGTATGTTGTGGAATGGGTAGACACCGAACGGGTGCTGTGATTGGCTGCTTGAGACGGCTTCAGGGATGGAATTTGGCCTCTGTTTCCGAGGAATACCGCCGGTTTGCTGGAGCTCGCGGAGGCCGAATTTTGGTGGAGTTGTTGATAGAAAGCTTTGATGTGCAGAGTGTGGAGGCCACTGCGGAAAAGCTTCCGAAGTTCTTGCAGTAGAGGGGCGAGTGAAATGCAAGAGGCGCTAATCGGCGGCGGTGGATGAAGAGAATGAGCAGGCTTGCCGTGGTCTTTAAATTTGTGGTCGTGTTGCTGTCGACTTTGTTGGCTATTCTGTATTCGATGGTTTCAGTGTCTATTGCGGATTTGCTGACGGCTCAGTGGTAGCTTGGGCATACGCTTCCGAGGTGGAAGTGATATTGCCCAACAGGCAAAGCCAACTGTGACTGACCAGCATACTCAGCGCCATAGAAGCCGAATTGGGAGCGAAAAAGGAAGCTTTCTTGTCGGAGAAAGCGCCGGATCCATGCTAAGCAGCATGTTTCTTGCCCCAGCGATTTGGCGATCTGGCTAAATATTGCTAGGCTACAATGGTGCTGCTGGTCTCCTACACTGTTCCGTCACATGGTCACAGAAATCACCACATTGAGATTGGCGCTGCTTGTCGGCGCGAGGAGATTTGGGTGGAGGTTTCACGACCTCGTCGAGCAACTTGACGGCAGTGAGCGTCCAAGAGGCAGCGTGCCACGTAGCCAAAAAAAGCGCAATACACGGCGGCTCGAAATAAAGCATTCAATTCCACTACGGAATTTCAGTTTCTCGAACTCGTGGCAGGTCATTGCTGCGGGCCACACACTAACCTGGACATTTCATATAGACAGCTAATTGGAGTTCTCGTGAATTTTCAGACCAATCTCGATTCACTTCGAACTAGTTGTTCACGAAATACAGCCTAGAGCTACAATTTTCCTCCCTCTCCTTACTTCTCCTCGCATGTCTTGTAGTTGCCTCCAAGATGGCGAAAATAGCGCTAAACCCCTACGCTGCGAGAATTAGACTCCCGAATATTGCCTAGAAAACCGCCACCGTCAAATCTACCAATCTTAATATATCCTCGTGAATGCTTGCAAAATCTGCAAAATCCGACCGTTTCCTCCGTCCCCGGGACCATCTGCACCAGCCCCCGCTCCCCCACCCGTGCACCTCGCCACCCCTCGCACACTCTCCCCAGATCTCAGCAACACAACACCTCTTTCTCCAAAACCACGAAAACACGAATCTCTCGCCTTTTGCAAATTCCAGGCTTTCCCTCCAACATCAGACAGAAATCTAAATACTCCAGAAGATGGGAACGTGCATCACCGTGATCAAATTATTGGGGGCGTCATCCCTTGGTCTTTTGACGTCGTCTTTAACGTACCAAGCGAGACTGCAAATCCCCCAGTTGATTTCGCGTTTGAACGCTCAAGTGTCTGTGGCGTCGTCACAGGCGTCTGTTGTTTTGGACGACATTTCGGTCAACAACCTCATTTTCAAGGTCCTCAATGTGGCGGTGGCGACGCTCTCAACCGGCTTGTTTGTGTTGGCCTACAAGTACTCCCCCGCAACTGAGAAGCATCCCTACCTTGTATACTCAGCACTCGGTGCTCCGTTGGCCCTTGCGTCGTTGTTTTGGAAGGGCAACAAGGCTGACAAGGGCATTGACGCTAGAAACACAAACAGGTTGGCCCGGTTGTCCAAGGGATCCGAGTCGGCGCCACCCGCACAGCCTGCAGCTTCCAGTAGTTCTGCCGCCGGCAAATCCGACGACGAGACATTGGGCAAATCGTACATTCACATCTCCGATGACAGTGAGACGTCTCTGACTTCTACACCCGCATCCAGTGCGCCCGGATCGCCACGTGTGGCAATGGAGCCTTCGGTGTCGGCAATTGAGCAGGAAGTGGAGGATGCTTTTACCAAGAAGGAGTACGTTCACGACTTGGAATCCTTGCAAACCGCCTACACGGTGGCGTCGTCAGTAGCGGCGGCCGGGCTTGCGGTTTGCGCGGTCGGCCTCGTCGGCGATCGATTCTTTATTTAATCAGATTACCACCCCACACCCGCGAAATTGTCGCCTCATGTAACTTGGCCGTCGGATTGGGCCCATTACATCTAGCGATGGCCCGAACTACATGCAGGATACCATGACATGTCTGGAGATACGCATCCCGCGCAATGCGGGCTGTGCAGAAGGCTGGCCCTCGGCCGCTTCCCAGGCGGGGTTGGGGGCTGCCGCGAGCACGCACGCCTCCACGTCTCTACCGGGCAGTGTTGTTTGTGTAATTCACGCTAAATGCCCTGCAATTGCTCTTGCTGTCCGTTCTATTCCGTCGATGGACCACGCCGAAGTGTATGCAGGACCGTCTGACATATCTCACCAGGGCTAGTGCGTCTCCCTCGCTGGTATAAAAGTACGGCGTGGCACGCACTCTTCCCCCAGTACATATCACAATTGATTTCAAACTCCGAAGAGAGATAATTCAAACATGAGCAGCTTCTTCGATCTCGCTCCCACGGACGCCAAAGGTGAAAAGTTTCCATTTGCCGATCTCAAGGGCAAGGTGGTGCTCATTGTTAACGTTGCCTCCAAGTGTGGCTTCACCCCTCAGTACAAGGAGTTGGAGGAGTTGAACAAAAAATATGCCGACGAGGGCTTGCAAATCATTGGCTTCCCCTGCAACCAGTTTGGCCACCAGGAGCCTGGCAATTCTGAGGAGATTGCTTCGTTCTGCTCGTTGAACTATGGTGTGTCTTTCCCAGTTCTTGGAAAGATTGACGTCAATGGGGACAAGACTGACCCTGTCTACAAGTTCTTGAAAGAGCACAAGTCTGGACTTTTGGGCCTTAATAGAATCAAGTGGAACTTTGAGAAGTTCTTGATTGACAAGAAGGGTACCGTCATCGAGAGATACTCATCGTTGACTAATCCCAAGAAGTTGGAGTCTAAGATTGAGGAGTTGTTGAAGGCGTAATTTACCTAATTGTTCTATTTAATGGGAAGAAAAAATAATTGTTTTGCCTCTTCTGTCTGTAGGGCGCTGGTGTTTCCGTGTGCGGGCTAGTTCTGGCAAGTTGCCGAGGGAAGTTGTGTTGGATACGCAAAAAGCGCAAACAGGCCCCATGGCGGCACGCAAATTGTTCAGGTTCTTGCTACGGGTGACGCAATCTCCCCAGAACCACGTGTCACGTGCCACGATGCCAGCCACGAAATTGGCGGACCAGAACGCTCTAGAAGGCCATATCACGTGACCGTCTACAATGGCGTCGTGTGCGACTCTCCCAAGCGACCCAGCAGATTGCTAGCCGACGTCCAGGCAGGCGACCTGTATACAGAAACCGTTGCAGGGTCTGGGCCAGCCCTGCACACAGCTGTGATAGAAAGCGGTTTCCCTGCTTAGGAAAACAAAACAGCAAAAGCCATGCCCGCCAGCATCGCATTCCTTCATTTTTGCTTTCAACGTTCAGGAAAATTAGACTTCCGCACCAGTCTGGCTGTGACTCACTGCCAGCCCCTATCGCCCGGTTTGTGTGCAGGACATTCCATATGTTTCCAGACTCCACACCACCCCACGATAAGATCCCGCACTCTCCCAACAATCCTCCACCACCATCGCATCCTCTTCCAGCATCACCATATACATTTTTCTGCATTCTAGACAGAACTGGAATTTCCTGGATTTCCAGCTACTGAATTAATAATCACGCATTGCTTTCTCGGTATTACATTCCAGCTTCCCCATGGCACCTCCTATTTCTGAGTACGAGGCGTACGAACAGGGCAACCACCTTCTCCAAAAACGATACCGGTTTGTGCTGCAAATTCAGAAGGGTTCGTTTGGCCGGGTAACGCTTGCCGAGGATGTCAGCACCCAGGCGAAAGTTGCGTTGAAGGCCATGTTCAAAACCAAGGGTGTGGCTCCCATGGCACACCACGAGATCCGTATGCTCCAGCGCCTAGGCCGTGGTTGCGAACACATCTGTCTGTTAGTGGACCATTTCGAGACGGCGGACTTTATCGTGTTGGCGTTGGAGTACTGTGAGAATGGCGATCTCTACGATGCCATCCATTCTGAGGCCAGCTACAACCCGCGGGCGGTCGATGTGTGGAACATAACGCAGGAGATAGTTCTGGGCATTCGCTACGCCCACAGCCTCGGCGTGTACCACCGGGATCTCAAGCCTGAGAACATCCTCTTTACCGACAAAGGCAGGGTCAAGATCTGCGACTGGGGATTGGCCACGGACAAGCGTCATGCAGTGGACTTCAACGTAGGCACGGAGAAGTACATGGCGCCGGAGTGTTTTGTAAATATGCCATCCAAGGCTGCCGACTCGTACGATTGCATGTATGCAGACTACTGGTCGTTGGGAATCACGCTCTTGACGGCGACTTTCGGCACGGCGCCATTCAAGCCCATCCGCAAACGTGATGGCAACATTGTCGGAGGCTCGCTGGGCGACGCCTTCAAGCGCAAACGGCAGGAAGCCGCCAAGTCGCTTGAGTCCGACTCCAACTTTCGCAATTTTGCATTGTACAACAAGCCCGAAGTGTTGTACGACATATACCCCACGATGAATGAAAATTGCTTCCGGATCTTCATGAATTTGTTGCGGATCGGCGGTCTTGAGGATGACATTGACTCCTACAAGGACAAGATCCAGCAGCGCAATTTGGAGAAGTTCATGGAGGAGTTTGCGAGCAATTGGAAATACGGCTTGACGGTGTGGGAGGAAGACGAGCTTTGGGTGTCGGAGGACTCCCCAGAATTGCTGCATGATCTCTTTGACATGGAAGGGTTTGACCCTGAATCCACCGCCACTGAGAGATCTCAAACCGAGGAGGAGACCCGGACGGGCACCACTGGAGGAGGCAGTGTGACTGACAACCATGCTGCGACGCAGGAGAATGTGGTGATGATTCCTCCTGCTCCTCGGGTGGTGTGTGCGGGCCAGAGTGCGCCACTTCCTTCGTTGGAGGAGTCAATTCAGCCACAGTCGTGGTGTGACTATGACGACGAGGAGCTCAACGATGAGAAGTTCAATGCGATTTTCAGTTCGATGAGCTTCAACCAGCCACTCAGCCTTCACGGCAAACACCCCGGATCGCAGCCCCAGATTGCCAATCGTGAGGGCGGCTTTTCGTGGAGCGACTACTGACGACGATAGACATGAGAAATGAGTTACGACTGAGACAGGAGGTGTAGGGCAGGGAGTGTAGAGGGGAGAAGGGTAACCTGGAGACGGTTAACCTGGAGACGGGTATTAAGAGGGGGGATCATATGGGAGGATTACTCAGGAAGTTTATATAGGAAGAGAATCTATGCAAGGATACGGCCATTCGCAGTAGACGATGTACCGGGCTATGTAGTCGACCAGAAGGCGACCAGTAGAGTATCACTACAGTATCACTACAGTATCACTACAGTATCACTACACGATCACTACACGATTTCAGTCCATGAGTGGCATTGGCACCATTTTCTCTCCGATCCACCACTCCCTTCTCTCAACAGCATTCCGTAGTCAGTCAATGGGCTCATGGCTGTGCCGGGTTCTTGACCACTGGAGGCACCTCAATAAGCGGCCACACTGGCTGATTGCAATATCACAAACTCCTCTCGCCGCCTGCGTTATCGGCGTCCGACATCTGGGGAATTGCCTTACTGGGAAGCCACGTGACCTCGCCAGAGCACCGGCCCTGTAGCGGCGAGTCGCGCCCTGGCAATGTGAGCGCCGGTACGCCAATCAGAGCTATGCGCATTTATCAGCGCCGCGTCAGCCCTGCCAGGAGGACAGACGGGCACGTGACCTGGCTCCTGTGAGTCATTGGCGGAAACCAAAAGCGCCGGCCACCAAGACGCCGGGCCGCGACACAAAAAACAAATACACAGCGAAGTGCGCCCGTCTCCGACGCCCACAACGCTGCCACGCAATCCCCGGCGCCGGCGCCCGTTGCTGCGTTTTCCGGGGGCCCAGGCGCCGGACCGGCGTCCTGCACACAGAACCGGCCCGGTGTCGAAATTTTTCACCACTTATAAACCGCGCCCAGGCCCCACCTTTCGCTCTCCACTTTTCTCACCCACATAATTCACAACTGAATAGAAATGTCGTTCAGAAACACCTCCGCCCGCATGGCTCGCCACGCCTCGGCCGCCGCCAGACAGGTTGCCGCCAAGAGATCGCTTGCTGCTCTTGCTACCAGATCTATGCCTCTTTCCAGAGCCGCCGTTTCGGGTGCTCCTCTTGCTACCCGTGGTGTGAAAACCATCAACTTTGGCGGCACCGAGGAGGTCGTGCACGAGCGTTCCGACTGGCCCAACGAGAGACTCCACGAGTACTTCAAGGACGACACTCTTGCCCTCATTGGTTACGGATCGCAGGGTTACGGCCAGGGCTTGAACCTCAGAGACAACGGCTTGAACGTGATCATCGGTGTCAGAAAAGACGGTGCCTCGTGGAAGGCCGCCATCGAGGACGGCTGGGTGCCCGGTGAGACGCTTTTCGATGTCAAGGACGCCATCAACAGAGGTACCTACATCATGAACTTGTTGTCTGACGCGGCACAGTCGGAGACCTGGGCCGAGCTCAAGCCCTTGATCACCAAGGGCAAGACCTTGTACTTCTCGCACGGATTCTCGCCTGTTTTCAAGGACTTGACCCACGTGGAGACCCCCGCCGACGTCGATGTCATTCTTGCTGCCCCCAAGGGTTCGGGCAGAACCGTGAGATCTTTGTTCCTTGAGGGCAGAGGTATCAACTCGTCGTACGCCGTGTGGAACGACGTGACCGGCAAGGCCGAGGAGAAGGCCATTGCTCTTGCTGTGGCCGTCGGTTCTGGTTACGTGTACCAGACCACGTTCGAGAGAGAGGTCAACTCCGACTTGTACGGAGAGAGAGGCTGTCTTATGGGCGGTATCCAC
This sequence comes from Hermanozyma ubatubensis, assembly GCA_030567085.1. NCBI lineage: Eukaryota > Fungi > Ascomycota > Pichiomycetes > Serinales > Metschnikowiaceae > Hermanozyma > Hermanozyma ubatubensis. Next base: position 792 of record JAJLRP010000022.1, on the reverse strand, counting down.
GGTATGTTCTTGGCCCAGTACGAGGTGCTCAGAGAGAACGGCCACACCCCCTCCGAGGCTTTCAACGAGACCGTTGAGGAGGCCACCCAGTCGCTTTACCCCTTGATTGGCAAGTACGGCATGGACTACATGTACGACGCGTGCTCCACCACCGCCAGAAGAGGTGCCCTCGACTGGTACCCCCGTTTCAAGGATGCCTTGAAGCCTGTGTTCGAGGACCTTTACGAGTCGGTCAAGAACGGGTCTGAGACCCAGAGATCGTTGGACTTCAACTCGGCTCCCGACTACAGAGCCAGACTCGAGGAGGAGTTGGAGACCATCAGAAACATGGAGATCTGGAGAGTTGGCAAGGAGGTGAGAAAGTTGCGTCCCGAGAACCAGTAAGACGGTTGTTGGGGACTGCTGGCACGTGCCCACGAGGCCTTGGAATGGCTGCGGCACTTCAGTTCGACCGGCGAGCCGGGTGTAATATAGCGGGACTAGTTTGGATGAATAAATGCGTTCCCCCTTTGCTTTGCTTGTAGCGTCTTGCCTGGGGGTGCAGCCCTAGCCGCGCGCACGTGCGCCCTCGGAAGTCGTCTGCGTCACGTGCACGCCCGCCGGAAGTCGCCGCGAAAAACCCGCCGCAAATCTCATCGCTCACCACCATGGCTGTCGGAAAAAACAAGAGGTTGTCCAAAGGCAAGAAGGGCTTGAAGAAGAAGGCCGTTGACCCTTTCGCTAGAAAGGAGTGGTACGACATCAAGGCCCCCTCCACTTTCGAGAAGAGAGATGTTGGCAAGACCTTGATCA